>WYDI02017503.1:0-22912 GCA_009867235.2 Psittacus erithacus | reverse complement strand
GGACACCTGACCCAAACTGACCAAAGAGGTATTCCATACCACAGCATGTCATGCTCAGTATATAAACTGGGGGCAGTCACCTGGAAGGGTTAGATCACTGCTCGGTCGGGGTGGGTATCGGTTGGTGGGTGGTGAGTGGCTGTATTCTCTTCCCTTGTTATTTCCCTTACCATTATTATTACTGGTGGTAGCAGCGGTCTGTGTTATACCTTAGTTACTGGACTGTTCTTATCTCAGCCCGTGGGAGTGGCATTCTTTCGATTCTCCTCCCCATCCCTCCGGGTCTGAGGGCAGGGAGGGAGAAGGAAGGGGAGGGAGTGAGCGAAGAGCTGTGTTGTTCTGGATTACTGTCTGGGCTTAAAGTACGACAGCATAGAAGCACTGAACCATTTTGTTAACATGGCCTCAGTGTGACATAGTGGCTTATATGCCATTATGGGCTTTATATTTCAATTGTTCATTTTGTTTAAGAGTAGCTGTTTGATGTGCAGCTATTTCAAACCAATTCTATTTTTTTAAATCCTTCTAATCAAACTGGATAACCTGCTGGCACAAATATTTAATTTAATCAAATCACACTTGTGATAATTTTCACTCTGTACTGTAAGATTCAAAGAAGTCTTACGTGCATGAAGAAACTGCTGTTTCTCATGTATAAACACAAAGACATTAACATTCGTCTTCTACCTCCTAGACAGCTTGTGTATACATGCTCCAGTATAGTTAAGTAGTTTAATGTTTTGAACTGAGTTTGGATAGATGACAATGCTGAGTCTGCTCCTGTCTGCAGCTCTAATAGAAGATTCAAACCCATATTTAATAGAGTGGCTAATTAAGGCTGCAAACACAGACTTCCTAATGACTTTATTAAACTTTGACCACAGCAAAGAAAGAAGCAAAACATTGCCTGTCCCTTTGGGGCTGAGTTCCAGCCTCTGGGCATCCTGCCTGTGCAGACATCGCTGTGTGGGGTTAAAAGCCTTAGTGTCCAGGACAGGGCTGGAGATGGCGTGCACTGGGCTGGCACTTGCACAGTGCTCATGGTGGGTGAAATATGCCCAGTGCCACAGCCAGGAACCGGGAATCACTGAACACTGGAGCCCTCACATGTGGTCTTTCCTGGGAGCCGCACCGGGGCTGTCAGGACGTGCTGTCATCCCTTTAGGATGGATCATCTGGACTTTGGGACTCAGAGAGGATTTTTGAAGAATAGTTGGAGGTAGACCAGGTTGAGCCAACACTGACCTTTTAGGTCATATCCTAACGACTACAAACTGGTCAAAGAAATGAGAAAAGTGGGTGATCTTACTGGTTTTTTATTTCTTTGAGAGTTTCCGACTGTTCCCACAGCTAAAAGGGCTACTGGAAGGCTCTGCACAGGGCCTTTGTGGTAAGGCAAGCATGGGTATACATGCGGAAGACTTTATAATGAAAATGAGCTACAAGTAAAACTTTGCTGTTTCCAGGGTTAACAGCAGCCAAAGGAGAGTTTTCCACATCACTCTTATGAATTTAGATTATTGGGCAATTTTTGCTGACTTTGTTTGAGCTACTCTTTAACCTCTCTCTTTGGTTTTTCTCTGTACTGGGGATATATACCTCCCTCTTTGCACCTCAACGAGGGGTTTGATATCTATCTTATATTACCTCATCCCTTCCGTCTTCCCACCAGTGGATGATCGCTCCTGGGAGAAGTACTTAGGATTTTGGGTGGTCCAGCTTTGAATGATCTTGGACCCAAGAATCAGCCTCTTTCGTTATGGGACTGCTTCACATCCCACTTAATTTTAGTGATAGACATTGTATTCCAGTTTAAATTTTCCTTTTTCCTAAGGTCATCCTATGAGAGCCCATCTAATTATACCAGATAACTAAGCCAAATCCATTTCAGCCAAATTGATGCTGGCTAAATTCAAGCTTGATGAGTCTAACTTGCCTTGAGCTTGGAAAAGCACCATGCAAGTGACAGAGTGGTAAAGCAAAGACCTTGATAGTGTTGAACTGGTTTCCTGAGGCCTGAGCGCCTTCACACCTTGGCATGAACCTGAGTGAAAGCTGACCTACGTCTCTACAGTCCATACATATTTTCCATCAATTTGATTTCCTTTTGTACAAGCTGCTATTTTCAGAGATAAAATAAACCCTCCTGTTTTGCAGCCCACTGCTATTTAGCACAACTGGGACTGAACCTTGTTTCCCCTCCCTGTTTCACTTCCTGAGTACAGGCTACAGGTAAATCTGAAATCCTCTGTGGCAGACCACAGGCCTCATGCAACATATGCTGAGCATTTTGAAGGGATTCTGGAAAGAAGTTTAGAGTTTATTAGAAGATGGAAACACTTTTGTTTCTAATGTGCAAGTCGGGAATTGCAAATCTTTCATGAAAATCCATATAGCTGGGATAAAAAATTCCAACAGCCGAATACCCCTTGTAAGGTCCAGGCCTGGCATTTCAATTAACAACTCTCTTTCAAGGTGTGACTTTCTTCATTCTCCCCTTCACGGCCTCAAAGCAGCATTTTATGTCAGGTGCCTACTGAGAAAACCTGCTGCTTCTGCTCTACCAGGGATTCATGCACCCTTTTCCCTTCCCCTTCCCAAAACCAGGGAAAAGGTTGCTTGAGATCTGACACCTACTGTTATAAAAGAAATCATATCATGGGAGTTGGGCCAGGTTTGGATTGTTTCCAGAACAATTCCTAGAGCAGCAACTGGGAAGGTCCTGTAAAAACACCAGCCTTAAGCATTTACTTGCTGTCCCATGCCATTCCCTTATCTGTGAGCTAACTAAAAATAGAGATGAATTATGGGGCTCCAAGTAACCATGTCAAGTGGAGAGTTTGAGATGATGGTGTGTATTTAACAAGAGATGTTTTATAATTGAAACAGAAATAGTAAGGAGCTAAATATAGGCTTTTTAATTTATTTGGAATCTGGAGTTGGCAGTTTTGTCTTTATGGTATTTGTACTGATTTCCTTATTTGAACCAATGTGAAGTGCTCGGGTTTTTTTTTCCTCCAGACTCCAGGCATTTCAGTGAGCCAACATTTTGGCTACACATCTGCATGGAATAGCTGGTAATTGCAAGTCAATATTTAAAACCAGACTTTTTTCCCTTTAGACAAAGTTCTTGTGGAGAAGATGGCAAAAAGCAGTGAACCCCCAGAAGATGACAGAGGGAAGACATACATTTTTGCCATATCTATTCTTTTTGTTTAACTTTGATGAGCAAGTCCCAGGTGGTCTTATTTTCACTGATTGCAGAGATACCCCAGTTACTTCCTCCCATGCTCATCCTATGCCAGAAGTGCTCAGAGACACCTGAATGTGGTGTGCACTATTAATTGCTGCCAAGTCAAGATAGAAAGTCCTCCTGTGTGATTTCACTCTGGAAAAGCTCCTGCAGAAATCCCCACAGCACACTTCCCCACGTCATAGGTGTTCTCTGAGCTTTTCTGGGCAAACAGGAAGCATCCTGCTTTTCTGTGAGGCAGATGTTGCACACCCAGCAAAAAGAAAAGTGTGCTGAGTGAGGCATTGCTCAACGATAGCTGGCTGTTACTGGGCTGTACAGTGTGTGGCAGAAAAGAAACCAGTGGGGTACGAAGCATAATACCAAGGTTTCTCAGTTCACAAATTGCTCAGTAAAGGGGCAGTAATCCAGCATGAGTAGTTCCCTCAACTAACTCTAGATGACTAAAAGTTAGGAGTCTAGTTTCAGCTAATTGTCTTCCTCTACGACTGGGGAAAAAGAGGATTCATCCCATCTTAACATACGATCAGTGCTGTCCACTGGAATTGCGCTGCTCTACTGACTGCTGAAAAAGCCTGTATGCCAGTTCAAAGAATCCAATTCTAATAACCTAATTACCCATAAAAAACTCAAAGGTCAGCGTGGGCCACAAATTAACTTGAAGGCATCCCTTTAGAAGAGGTTTTGTACAACGTTTTTCTTTCCAAAACAAATCATTTGGTTATAAATACCAGTGCTGCTTCAGTTCAATCTCAACAGAAATACACAAACAAGCAAAAAGAAAGCTTTTCATTAAGAACTGCAATTACTGAATAACAGGATGTGACTTCCCACCACATCCTATTTCTAGCTTCAGGCTTTTAGAAACTGCAGCAGCAGCTCAGTCGCAGCAGCGGCATTTTTGACCGAGCTCTCTGGTGATGGAGCTTTCCAATGACAGCAGGTTTAATCTGCACCTCTCCTTCAGGTCTGCCAGTGGGTGAGTTCAGAATGAAGTCAGGAGGGGCAAAGACATCACTGCATCATCTCTCAGCCCTTCGATAAAAACAAAGAGCACATACTTGGCAGCACTTTAATTTCTATGGTTACTGATGAATAACAGCACAGCTGGGGAACTGTTGCTACAACCCACTAACAGAGATAATTTAAGAGGTCACACTTAACCAGATCCATTACAAAAGCAGTGGTTTTTTTTTCAGGGATTATAAAACCGAGGACCATAAGTTGTACTCTTTGGATGAGTATCAAGTGGACTACCCTGCTAGTCATAAATTTGCCCTCATTACTGTCATTATTTTGAAAGCAATAAAAGTAAGGATGGCTCTTTACTAAGACACCAAACCAGGGCTGGTGGTTTCTGGGTGAAATCTTGACTAGAAACACAATTTGCTTGGATTTTGTCGCAGTCTCAGAAGCTTATTTCTCCCATGCTAATACAGGCAAACACTCCATGCAGCTTGGAGAGCCTTTCTGGCCAGAGAGACCTGTATCATGACTTCTCCTTCTACCAGGGGGACAGTGATAAAATTTTCCAGCAAAGCTGGAAAAAACAATTGAGTAACCCTGCATGAGAATGGTTTGAGAGCTCTGACAGACTTCTCGCGCTACGCGAGTGAAATGGCTGGTTTGTGCTTTCAGTTTGGGTCTGTACTTCCTTTCCTATCTGTTGGGGTACCAGTCATTGAAGCCGCGGTAACTTCACTGCAATGCGATATATCTTATTTTATAATTCTACGATTTTGAAATAATTGATGGAACAAACTTTAAAAGCCTTTTGAGCATTTTTTCTTTTTTTCAATGTCCTATTCAGGAGGGAGTTGAAGGCAAAATTACCCTTCTTTTCACCTGCCATGCTTGCCAAGCAAATCCATTCCTAAACCAGCCAGGAATAACGAATAACAAAGACTTTCAGAGTTTCCTTTTAGTTTTGCAGATTCAAGAAAGTAGCATGTAGTCAAGGAACAGAACAACTGTTATTGCATGTTTGTGGGTAGAATGGTAAAGGATACTACTGAAAATATGAAATAATTATTAACGTGCTGAACCTCGGAGTCTGTCTGTGGAGATGCACAGTTGCTGTCAGTGCAAATGTTGCAATTTTACATTTTATTCAGTGCATCAGAAAAGACAAATGAAATTCATATAAGTCCTTTTGCAAGACTTCTCTTTCTACATATTGCCTCTAGACACACTGGAACAAGCACATCATCGAGAATATAACCATTGACATCAGCTGTTTCACCTGGGACAATTTTGGGCTACTTCTGCCAATTGAGTCATTATTCTGAAGAAACGCTGAACAATCCATTAGTGGCAGACAGCTGAATTTCTAAAGGCATGTGTAACCTAACTCCAACCACCAGCACAGTAGAAACTACTCTCAGTAGCTCCTCTGGGCAACCAAAGACACCATGAGATTGAGTAAATAAATATAAACAAAGAATGTTTTCCAATTTGCTCTCCATCTGGAGTACTGGACATTTTTCCAGCTCTGAAACAGAGACACATTTGCACACTATTGAAGACAGACCTCTTTACCTTCTGCCATGTCTGATGATCCCAGTGAATTTAGAGGGTGTTTCTATAGACTAGAGATTTTCCTCACTTTCCACAGCTGTCAAAGAAAAAACCAATATGCCATGGGGTGCTTCAGTTTTGAAAATTCCTGCTTAAATCACTGCCCAAGACAAAGGTGAAAGTATGAGTTTTGTATTATTTCTTTCTTCCTAAATGCCTATTTTCACCAACTGGTTACATTCCTACAAATAACTGATTGATGCCAGGCACTGCTCCCAGCCGCAGGCGCTGAGGTGGCTGGTTGTGGCATTGAGCTGCTGGAGCAGTGGCTGGGCTAAGGTGGCTGGGCTCATGCAGCTCTTCACCATATTAATTCATCCCTTTTGTGTTAGGCTCCAGCTAAACAGATTGTCTCCTACAGAACTTGCAGTTTAACTGGTGTGTCCAATATCCAATATAGGAGATTGGTCTCAGATGGCAACTGAATTTTCATTTCTTGAGACACAAAAAATGAACTAATCATCTTAAATGTTGTTATTGCCTTTATCTTCTTTCTCTCTCTGGCTCATGATCATATTTTTTCTCAAGGCTTCAGGAGCAGAGGGACTATCAGTCTATCAATCGGATACAATTCATTCCCCCATGATGGCTGAAAGGGGAAGAGGCTGTAGGAGGAAACTCACAAGCTTCTTTCTGGATCTCACCAAAGCTGGTTGGGTGCAAGTGCAGCAGATCAGGGGACATGTGAAGGTAGACTTACAGGTATCTGCCCTAACATATATTTGAGTCTGGAAATGAGTACTTTTGTTAGTGTCAGGAGAGAACGCTGCTCATCTCACCTAGCTATAGACCTCTGAAACAGCTGTTATGAACCATGCCATTCAGGCTCCTATTTCTATTCAGTGATTATAAAGGGATTCAGGATGATCACCTCAGGTACACTATCCAGTTTGATGATACCTAAGGCCAGGAGAGGCTATTTTATACACCAACCCCTTGTGCTAAATGTAGGTCTAGTTGCAAGGCTGTTCAGCTCGTAGCTTGATGAAGTATTACAGCTTATAAGTGATTTCCTCGCTCAGGCACTATTTCAAAGAATAAAAATCTGAGATTAAATCTTTTATTTCTCCTACATGTCCCTCCACAACCCAATGTATTCAACGCCCCATGGCCAATGTCCAGCTTGCAGACCAAGCCCAAGTTCTCCTCCCACCCTGCCTGACTTCCATCTGACGAAGACCTACTTATTCACATCACAGAATTGGCAGTTTCGGCAGTTCTTTGGGAGCTAGGGTCATGCCCAGTGAAGTACATCAGGGACAGCATTTGTGAATATTCCTGGTAGATGCTGACTAACGTGCACCTGCTGCTCCAGCAGGTCCCAGTCAACATACTGGTTGTCTGGGTTTGCTGTTCTCCAAAGTGCTGATTCATCGGAGCCTCTCCCATTGTGTGCTGGTATGGTCTTCCCCTTTCTCCTGGAACTGAGTCCAGACCCTATCATCTCTAATAGCACAAGGTTCCCAGGAAAACAAATCGCCCTTTGTGAATCACATCATAAGGCAGGCATTTGATAGTCCTCCACCTCTGGTGACCTACAGAGGTTCTGTGGAAACAAAGGAGCTGAATCATCATTTTTACAAATGTTAATCCAGTCTGTAAAAAAGAATTAGAGTAGGAAAAGGTTTTTATAAATATACTGTACATGTCCTGTTTGTCCTGCTTTAGCAAAGTGCAGCCAAAGACTAGAGACGTGCTGATCAACAGGTGGGAGAAAGTTTGTTCCTGATATATATCTCAGTGTGTTCATACATTCTGTATAATATCTACATTGCTGGTCAAGCAGTTAAGCTTGAGGGCAAACAAAAGTTCAGTAAGGGCTGAATAAAGGATACAGCAGTCTTAAATTTAGTTGAAGTTATAAGCAAGTAAGTATGAAGGTAGCTTCTGCGCAGGAGAGTGCTGTAAATCCCCAGCAGACTCTGTGATGTGGCTTTTTCATCAAATGCTGTCTCTTCATTTAATTAGTAGAATAAATTACAAGTAAAAGTTAATTTCACTCATCTTCTTTCTATTTCCTTACTTTATTTCTCCAAAGAATAAAATTGCTGGTGCAAAAGAAGCAACTGCAATGGCAGTTTCTCGCTTGCTCTGATTCTAGGAATAGAGATAAACAAGTGCCTGATGATGTCCTTGACCTCCTGCCTGTCCAATCAAACCAGCTGCTACAGACTCATCCATGTTAATGTTTCGCTGCATTTAATACCCCTTTGCTAATGATTAAGCTCTCCAGCAATGTATTAATTTACAGGTGATTAGTGAAATGCACAAGCCAGTATCAGTCTGAGACTGTTCTAGTTTTTCTCTTAAAAACAAAAGCTATCCAGCCTGGTGAATATAAACTCATAGAGCTCAGAATTGCCATAATGGGTGAAGACCCTGTTCAGAAGTGTAGCTGGAGATGTGATGTCATAATGCAGTTGAGCACACTCCTCCTGTTCAACATTCAGCCAAGCAAATGCTCTGTGCTGGGGGCTTTGCTGAGCACAGAAGGAGGTGGAGACCATGGACCAAGTCTAAACTTCAACTGCTGAGGTGTAGCTCTGCTTCTGACACCTCGAGATGAATGTAGATCTACTTTAAATGGGAGGGACTCCAGTGCCATTCAGAACTAGCAGTGAAGACTCTTCCTTGGGAAGCGCCTTTCAGACATTTCAGGCTGAGGGAGCTGGCCGTTGTCCTCCCCTTCCCTGAGTCAGTACTTCAAAGTGCCACCTCCTTGCTGGCAGCATTGTTTTAAAGACTCAACCTTATCCAAAGAAGAGGGTTATGGACTCTGTAGTATCCTGGGTGTCAATCACCATATTAAATTAGGCTCTGTACCTTCAGAGAGGAGCAGGGCTTTGGATGCATTTCTGCATTATTAGGAGGTCCTGTTCATAATATATATGACTTTTTATATTTGTGTTCTTGCATGTGATAACTTTTTCACCCGTAGTTGTGTCACGCATGTTTGAGTAATGTGATAATAATGAGTTAGCTCATCAATTCAAAAATAATGTCAGAATTAATACTGGCATGTTTATAAGGTGCATTGGACCATTTAGATTGGGACAGCAAATGGTTGTCTGACTTAAAGCAGCTTTCTTGCTAGAAGTGTTTCAAGGAAATATGTTTGTCTTGCTTTGTGAAAAAGGTAAAAGATCTTAGGGACCATTTAATAATTATCTACGTTGTAAGGAGATAAATAGAGCAAAAGAAAATGAGCTTTCCAAAATGCAGGGAAATTTAGCATGCAGCAATAGTAATTCAGCACAGAGCTTACACAATAGATGTGGGTTTTTTTACTTAACAGAAAGAAATAATTGAAAACTGACTTAGCCCCTTAAATAAACCAGTGACAGCTGGGAAAATCAGAAGATTGGCCCTCTGTGCCTGTTTATAGTAGATTTTGGCAGCAAGATAGTTGATGTAGTCTCTATAGGATGCGGCTATTATATCTTCCAGATGTGCTTGACCTTTATCTTGGATAAAAAAGCATCTTGCTATAGAGACTATCAACTCATATACTCTTAGCCCAAGTCATCAGCTCCTTTAAGATGCTGTGATGGTTATGCTTCCATTGCCGTTCAGTACAGATGTCTAGCTTGTGAGTGCTTAGATTTTTCAAACATGAGTAGGTAATTTCAGCTCAGTGTGCCTGTAGAGCTCCTACTATGAGAAAGATCTATAATGTGATAAGAGTTGCTCAGTACTCACAGAGGAATGTTCAGGATGTCCTTCCTTAGTAAGCTACTTGTAGTATTTGGAAGTAGAGAGAAATATGGCAATAGCCTCTTCATGGGTTGTCTTTGATTATTATGTGTACAGGATGATGTGATGATGATACTGTTCTCTCTGTCTCATTGGAGAAACTATACCAAACACAGGTCCCATCAAAAACCCTATGGTGGCTGAATTTCTAGCTTTTCCTTTTCCATATGGGTCAGATGTGAAAACTCTTGAAACAGACTGCTAGTTCAAGTACAGGAAACCAGGCTGAACCCACTACCTCAGACAACCATACACTCTGGTGAGTGCATCTCAGACACCCTCAGTGCAGCCCTGCAAACCTAAAGCCCCCATGCACTCCTTTCACCATCACATGTGCCAGTCCTGGCTTCTTTGTGACCAGGCAGCCTTATATGTATGTATCTTGTATCTGATCTGAGGCAAAAGATTCCTAAAGAACCACCTCATTATGTGACTTTGTACACAAATATTGTATTCACAGCCTTGTGTTGTGAAATTAAAGGGTTGGAGGGGAGTGTGACAGGGTGGACTAAGGTTATAGCAGAAGAAACTGGGCTAAAAGACTACAGCTAAGCTACGTGAGTCAGTGGCCCATCAGTATTGTTCTCCGATAGCACTGATGGATATGACTCTGCCCTTTACATTGCTGTAGGAAGGTAAGCCTATGGAAAGGTGGAGGTATACAAGTGACGAAGGGAAGAAACAAAAGAAAGGCAGAACAACGTTCTCTGCTGTCCACATTTTACCCAGAGGAGCTTTTGCGATCTTGTGACACAACAGTAGGCCAGTTTCAAAGGAGTAGGAGGATTCTGGAACATAGTTTCTGTAAGACCACGTAGCAGCGATTCTGCAACTGATTTTCTGGGTTGTTGTTTGTAGGAAATTAGAACAGAAACAAACCCACGGTAATTGCTCAAATTGGACCAAAACTGCACACAAATCAGAAATCTTGCTTTTCAGCCTTCGTGGCTGTCTTCTGGCTTTTCTACTGAGACAAAGATGCCAGCTGGCAACAGAGGAACAGTAGTTTCTGAGATGTTGTTTCCTGCAGATAGGAATATTTTTAGGAGAGGTGATAGGCAAGGCTGAACTTTGCTTCATCATACTGTGCTGCTGGTGTAATGTTATCACTTAGTTTTGCAAAGCGGTAGGTCAAAACAGAGGTTTCTTCCTGTGTTCAGCTGTGCCCCCTCAAAGGGATGAATTCTGTCTATAAATCCCTGTTTCTTTCACCATTGAGGAAGACGTAATGGTACAGATGCCAAGTTATCCATCTTTGGGACTTTAACAATTTCAAAGTGCCTTTAAACCATGAGGCAAATCAGGGAAGATACAATCTGGTAAAATGTATTTCATCAAAATAACCAAAACGTCAAAATAGCCAAAAATAAAATGGTATTTGATAAGTGGGAGGAGAAAACAGATGTGTCAGTTGTGACTTTGCTGTGTAAACAACTTAATGCAATTATAAATCTGCTTCTGGTCATGCTGCAGCACAGATAAAAAGGTTTTTTTCATACACTCTTCTTCTACTTTCATCGGAAGTCCTCTTCTTGAATCGCAGGCTGCTCTGGAAATCTGGTCACATATGGTAAGCTGTGTTTATGGAGTGTGTTGCAGATGTTTCAGCCCTGGCCTCTGCAGATGTTCTTGCCTGGACCACTGGGGATGGGCAGGTGCTGTCAAGCCACATGGCCAGAGGTGCTGGGCTCTGGCCATGCCGTATGCTTTATGCTAGGAGGAAACCACAGCTTGTCTTCTTAGTACTCTCCTTGCGACTCTTCCAAATCACACACTGTTGCTGCTCAGATTTAACCTGTATCTGTGATCTTGGCCATATTTACCCAGTTTTACACCCCATCATTCACACAGTTCATGAAGTTTCAGGACAAAGAAACAAGACACTTTCCAAACTGGCAGACCACCAGATGACACATGAATGTGGCCTGTCTGTATGCCATGGCTCAGATAGATAGATAACAACAAAGTCCTGCTTTTATGGAGCTGTTGTCCTGGGTCTTCTGCAACCAAGCGCATTGGGCTGGCCAGTGCCCACCATGGGGCTACAGAGGCAGCTTCCAATGCACCAGGAATCTTCTGACAGTCCCTGGACCCTGTATAAGCTGAAAACCTTTGGCTCAGAGGCTACTGCTTGCTGTAGACTATTCAGTAGTGGGGTTTTTGTGTGGTTTAAATGTTGACTTGCTTGCTTTGCTGCACATGCACTGTAACCTGCGTGGGACAGCAGAGTTTGCATAGGTGCACCGTATAGGGAAATTCATAAGGAAGGGCTATAGACAGAGTTTGCCTTTGAAGTGTGGAAACGTACAATGTACTCACTTAAAACACATTGTTCAAGTAAGCAGAGAGGGCGTATGCATCAAAATGTAGTCTCCATTAAACCTTTCAAAGCAGTCGTAGTTTACATAGCTATATGTTAATCCATAGACAATCTATAGTTCTGAATATTCTCATAGCAACCACAGATCAACAAATGATTTCCCTGGGCTATTTAGGCATACCACTGCTATTAGGTCCTCTGAATTTTAATTAAAAGGAACTAACTCTAAACATCTTGAGGTAATTAAAATTATAATATCTTCTGTAGGATGCAATTGTTAAAGCTACAGTAATTCCCCTACATGACTTTGTTACTCAAAGATATAGCTGCAGCTTCATTAGACAAATGAGATTATACTTCTTTTCTTTTCCCATAAACTTAAAATGTAAAATACGCTTGCAGTTCTGCTCCAAATCTTGACTGTAACAAGGGAATTCTCCCTCCCACATTTTACAGTATAACTCAAGATAATGGTCTTACTTTCATTATAATTATAATTAATATACCATATCAGAAATAGTTCCTTCTTATCTCTTTGCCATTTATAATGTTTTCATAAGGACTTGATTACTATGGTAATATTATGACTTCATGTTCAAAACTATATACACACACCTAGCTTTACACATTTATTTCTGGCTAAATTCTGACAAAAAGAAGTAACACCCTGAGGGAAAACTGTTGGACTGAGCCTGCTTGAGAGTTGTTTATTTTTGCATCTGAACACATGTGCAGGGGTTGAGTTTTGTAAATGTGTGTCTGTGTCTCTCTGTGTGTGTGAAATCTGTATTTCTAAAATGACAGTGTTGCAACATGTTGCAATAAACCCCTGGATTTTAGAAGTTTTTAGAGGATATTATCATTCCAGGTGTTGCCTAGAGACATATGGAAGCAAAAATAATGGAAGGAAACTTGCAACAGATGTAATTACTTAAAGTAGTGATTCAAGGAGGGACTTCTGCTGTGGATGAACACTTAGTGGCAGTCAGTCTGGTCCTTATGGCCAGAGTATCTCCAAATTTTGAAACTCTTTAAAGTTTTCTGCAAAAACTATTGACTTCCCTCTCTCTCTTACAGTAAAACTTACCCATAAAAGTGTGCACCCATTATCTCCTTTTCTCTTTCCTTGCAAAAGCACCTCTGTCCTTATCATTTCCATGCCAAATACAAGAGACTATTTGCACTTTCTCTGAGCACAGGACTTTGGCACAGTCCTGTGCTTTCTGTGTCTTTCCACTGTCCTCTATATTAGATTAAGTGTTAATTCTTGGTCTTTATTCACAAGACACATCATAGTCCAATCCTAATTTTGAAACCTTTCATTCACTGGTAGGACATTTACACCAGCCGCCATGATACCATCATTGATGCCATGTGCTGGCTACCTATTTGCTCATAAGCTTCCTTTCTAAATTAGGAAGCTCTCAGAAAATTTCCAGGTAAATTCCCCATTAGCTTAAACGAAGCACCTTTAAACTGCTCTGTCACCATGTTTATAAAAAATATGGCTAAAACTGACAGCTAGCACAGTGAGAGGCTGCACATAGCGCTGCGCAGTACTGACATACTGATTTGCTCATAGCGTGTTATTTCTCATCTTCTATTTAAATTGCAAAATTTTGGAGGTGTGTTTGGGAAAGCTTTGTACAGCACTTGGGATGATGGGACTCTCATCTTCATTTATCACTTATGCCCTTCACCTCTCTCCACCAGGATCTACAAAACCATGCGATGATACTAGATTTCTAGAGTAACAATCATGCCTGCCTGTTCCAGTACGTTAACTGGAATTTAACATTGAATCTGTACTCAAGAAAATGCCAGATTTAAGGACCAACATGGATACAGTTAATCTTGTCTTGAAGAACTGCATTTGACGAGATGATGTCAATTCTTATGGTGCAGGAGCATCTGTGACTGAGTCTGTATGGCACCTTTTAATTATTTTTCTTGAGCTGCTGTTGCACCCTTGAATGGAAAGGTGCAATGGGAAGTTCCCATTCCCATATGAGAGAATCATTCTGGTTATTTAGAGGTAACATGATGGTTCTGAGAAGTGGTAAGACACACCTCACTACTAAGGATGATGTCACCATGTTCCTCCCCGATGAAGAAAAACATAACCCCCCCATGGCAGGGGGATTGGAACTAAATGATCTTAAGGTCCTTTTCAACCCTAACTATTCTATGACTCTATGATGCTATGTTGCAAATTGAACATGTAAGGAATGTGCCTTTCTGTAGAAGTTTTTGCTTTCTAACTTCAACTGCAGCAAAATACAGCACAAAACCTTCAACTCTGAGCTTTCTTGGGTCAAATGAAAAAAAAACAAGAGAGATTTTTTTTTTCTTTAAAATCTAAAATCCTGTCTTGTGAGATTAGCTGGTGAATCAAGTTTTGGATAATATTATTATGGGAGAAGTCAAGCAAACAGAAAGATGACTCAAATAGTTCATTGCCAGGACTATTTCTTAACACAGAGGAAAATCATCCTCTGGTTGCATATGGAATCCTCCCACAATGGACAGGGAGCCTGGCAACAGAAGTAAAACTGCAAATGCTCCAACTTTTGTTGTGGGACTGGCCTCGCAGCTGAAGTATAATGAGGAGACATCAGACAGACACTGGGGAGAAACCATAACATGGCTAAGTAATGCTGTGCCTATCAAAACAGGCAAACTGGTAGGTAGAATTCTTGCTTCCTGACAAAAAAAACCACAAATAAAACGCAAAACAAAAAGTGAACCAAAACCAGAGAGAAATTCCCTGAAGACGTTCTCCTGTTATAACCATGATGGACTCTGCAGGCTGAGTGGATTTCCCCTGACTGAGTCCAGTAGGACAGCACTACAACACATCCAAAGAATCATCTGATGGCTTTCATGGGGCCACCGCAGAACAGAGCCCACCAGTGAGACTGAAGTGTGGCTCTGACTGGATCCATGTTGATGGGTTGTGCCTTGGGTAAACAGCACTCAGTGCAATCAACTGCAGTGCATGGTTTTCATCTGCTATAAAGCATAGCTCAACCATGTGAATATTCATGTGTTGAGCAAGGAACTGGCCTACCACTTGTTCAGTGTCTCAGACACTTGAGGGTTTCTCCCATTGCCCTGCACCTCTGGCTGTGGGACTTTGCCACAGATTTAGAATTGGAACGGGATATGTTGTTTCTGTGGAGCTTGAAGACATTTATTAATAAGAATCTGTAAAGAGATCAAAACAAGTACAGAAACCCAATTCCATCCTATATGTGTCAAAAGTAAATTTACAGCAGGGAATACTCCCCAGGACATATGTTTTTCCTGGCTCCTCCATCACACTAGTGAAATACAGCCGGTGCTCAGTTCCGGACTCATCATTAATAAACTAGATGGAAAAGCCAAGTGTTTGTGTGGGCTCAAAAATAATCATTATTTAATGACACTCAGAGAAGGACTTCTTTGGAGGGCAGTTCAAATGGCACCAGCTGTTCTGAAAAGGAGATTTAAAGGATCTTGGTGCAGCATATAACAAAACCATAGACCACTGTTTGGTCATCCTAAATACTATGTGTATATGCACACGTTTTCCCCCAAAGTAAACCATTTCCTGAAATCTCTCCCTACTGCTGAGGCACAAATTGCATTTGTTTTGACATTCAATATTTTATTCCACTTCTGGACAAGCTGATGATACTGTAATTGCATCCTGCTTTAAGCACATCTGATATGCTAAACATTGAGTTCGTCTAGTTTCCCAGTGTACACACTTTTCTCCAGCTTTGAAGTCAATATTGCTGCTCCTTTTTGCATCCTTTACTGGTTTGTGCCCTAAGGAAGCAGTAGTCTGGCACCTGGTTCCAGCAAGCACAGTCTGAGACAGAGTTACTTATAGAAGCTCTTTTTCCACAACACAGTTTCCACAGGCAGGACAGCATTTGGATGTGGCTTTCTTGAAAACAGGGCTGGACAAGAAACAATTCTCTGATCATGGTTGTAAGGATCTCATGTTTTCTTACTCTTCCTGTAAAGCAATTGTAATTCTCTCCCTAATAGATCAATGCAGGTCAGCTCTTGATGAGAGCAAACAGCCAGTGCGGAGAGGAAAGCACTCACATTGTCTCAGCTCTGTCTGACCTAGAATGACAGAATCTCTCTTCACTTCTATATTTTTGAAGGAGCTATTGCATACTTAGGTCATTAAACCCAGGCTTGTTTAAACTTAGTAAGCATTTCAGAATGCGCTGTGTGTCCAGTCTGTTTTCATCCTTTTTTACCAGTCCACCAATTCTGCACATTTTAATGAGAGATTTTACAGTTACTTACAGCTTGCCGAGGAAAATAATAAGCAGCGGCAGGTCTAGGATTATCCTCAATAACATCCCCGAAGCACACATAATGATTTCTCCATGGATGGCTTCCAGAGATCTTGTCAGTCAGGAAGTTCCTAATCCAATTGAAGTGTGTTTTACTGAGAGATGGAATGCTGATTTTTTCACTCAGTGTCATGTGACATTAACTATGGTGTCTTAGAGTTAAACATGTACATTGCGTGCCATGTATATTCAAAACACAGGGTTGAAGTATACCCGGAACTCTTTCAAGAATGAAATCTGGTTTGTCTGACAAAGTCTAATTTCAATAAGATTTCCAATTGATACTTACAGTATTGCTGTATGCTACTTGTTTTATTAGCTGAATCCTCCTTCATGTTTTCCATTATCTTGCTTGTAATAGAATCATGTTCACCAAGTTTTTTTTCCCTTTTAAAATAATGGTACAATATCTAGCAAACTACTCTGGTGGAATTTCTTTGATACTTATAAATACACCAGAAATGAGTATGAGTAGGCCAGGCAAGATTTACTAGTCAAGCCTTCATAATCTTTTGTTTCCAGTTATACGGGTCTGCTGATTTTAAAGCGTTCATCATAGTATGTGTTGCTTAACATCCTCCTGTGTTAGTAAGGGGGAGTATTTCATCCCATCCCAGTGATAAAAGTAAGGAAATACAATGTGGAACTATTTGTTGAGTACTTTTTTCCTCATTATAAACAATTCTATCATCGCAGCTTGTATTTTTGCTACAGGGAATGATGTCTGTCTATTGATTCTGATGTTATATGTAAAGAATGCATTACACTGTTAAAGAGGATTTGTTCTCAGGCAATGCTTGTTCGTTGCTTATGTGCAGGCTGCCCCAAAAGACCTTGTGGAGGTGGCAGGGTGCAGTATATGCTGCATAGCACTCTGGCAGTAGTGCTGCCTTTCTCTGGATGACTAGAAGGTGTCCTGGCCAAGGAATCACCTACTGAAAGCACGAGGCACATCACTATCAGTCATAGGTCTGACCATACTAGAGCTCCATGTTGATCCTTCCCTGGGCTGTTGTCTAGCTCCTGGTAATCTCTCCATAGCAAATACACCGCAAGCAGTTGCTCGTCTAAACAAAATTGTCATTGTGAACTGAGGAATTTTCTCTTACCAGAGAACTTAAATATTCAAATATTCCTTGCGGAAAAGGAGGGATAACAATGGGTATTTTACGACTTGGCAAAAATGAATTTTTAGCAAAGTTCTGAGTACAGAGAAGATGACAAATAAGTGAAACAAGCTGGGGAGGGCACTCTGCAGGATGGAAGAACATGGGCAGGTGAAGGCAGCTATTGCCCACTGACGCTGGATCTTTGGAGTCTTCTGCAAATCTCAGCAGATTCTGGACGCTGAAGTTGACCATAGTCCTCAAACAAAACCATAAAAACCATGTAAATTTTCTTCAGGAATTCCACTGGGAATTTTTCTAGCTACACGCCTGCTGGTCTATTTGACAAACACAGGGAAGAAAATCCTAATGGAAATCTCCATTTATTCAAGAGACATTCATGCTGTGGGAATACTGAACAAATGCAACCAGTCTGCAAAAATTTGGGAAAGAAAAAGGCAAGGTAGTCAGTAGAACTGTTGGTCTCAGCAAAACCTACATCTGCCCTTCTGCCTCTGAAAGGAAACGATGTGAAATGCTCCCCTTGTATTTGACAGTGTTGTGGGCAGCCTGCTGCGCCCACAGCTGACCATCGCTCAGCTGGATCCGCCTGTCTCACATTATACTATCACATGGATGTCTCATGCAGTGAGCTCCCCTTTGCTTAAGGTGCTCCTCAGGCCAATGAACCATGCTAAGAAGCTCTGGAGACTTACCCTGATCACAGGATAATGAGAATTGGAAATAAAACACTGCTGAGGCCCATGAAGGTGCAGTGCTATGAGAGGACACACAGGCCTCCTTGATGTCTGTATGGTTGCATCTCAGAGAGACCGGTCATGCTGGTAGCATGTGCTAGTATTAAATCACCACTCAGGTCTGAAAATACATTAAGTCAGTAAAGAAAATACATGACTAAAGACAAACAGAAGAGGAACTTGCTACCCTGCAGAACACATGATAAATCATTTATTACAGTAGGAAACAGGCTTTCAGACAGAAACAGCAGTGTATGAGTCTACTTATCTCTGCAGAAAACAAGCACCTCTGGGAAACCTGTTGCCACAGAATTGCAGCTGTAAAGATGCAGGGCTTCCATCTGGCTTGTTAAACCTTTCTCCGTGACATCATTGCTCCTACAAAAGGCAATGTGAAATATTCATGTATTTATCTCACCACATCAGTGAGGGAAGCGTGTGCATTCAGTGTCCTGAAGAACATGACCAATGTGATTATTTTTTTTTTCTGTTAGAAAAGAGCTTTTTTGCTTTAACTGACATCAACAGAAATACATCACCGTGAACGAAACCAGCTCCAAATACCCTTGGCATGTAGATGGCTTGACAAAGTCATGAAGACGAAAAACGCCACTTATTCAGGAGAAAGACCACCATGGGCACAAGGGGAAGCAGCAGGTTAGGGATCTTTCAGCCTACTTGGATTCAACCTTCTCGTGCCTTCACGTGGCAGCTTGAAAGGCAGATTCCCATGGCTAAATTGCTTTGGACTGAAGCTATTTGACAGCCTTTGACCCAGCTCCCCAACAGAGCTAAAATGACAAATTCAACTTTGGCACTTGATCTGGGAGGGAAATGACTTTCCTGTTCTGCCAGAGGCCTCTTTTATTTAATGTCCTATGAAGAGGAACAAACTGCATATGCTCATGACATCTTGTGGTAGTGGTTGAATTATTGCCCTATGATTTAGTGTATAACTGGATGCCAAATTTCATGACATCTTTCTTCCTCCATGCTGCAGCTCTGCAAGTTCACACAGCTTCAGCTGCTCTGAGAAGCTGGATAGAGAAAACCTCTAAAACCTTTGCCTTATTGTTGGCTTCAGAGGCAAAGGATATTTTGTTCCTTTAATTACACAGGTCCGGCTTAACATACAGGTCAGAAATTCATAGTCATAACTGATTAAAGAATGGTTATCCAGATATCCATACAGAAAATAGTAAAGTTTTGATAATACTGAGTATAGCATGGCTCTGGCCCATAGAATGAGCCAGGCTTTGCTGTGCTGTGGCTTTGTACTGGGTGTGTGAGTAAACGCAGATAGCCTTTGCTGGCAGCATGTAAAGCCCAACAGCTGCTGAACACCTGCATCAGCTTGCAAACAGTCTTGGTGAGGAGCCACCAGCACCCACAGCTGGGGTACAGAGATGTGTAGTGTTATACAGAGTAAATCCCTGTCATGGGTTCGCGACACTCCCCAAGGCCTCACAGTACTCCTGCTTTGCTTTTACTTATTTCAGCTTTGGTGTGCAGGCCTCTAACTTTTGCCATTAACTGTGTGGATATCCAAGGATGCCACAAAGCTTTAAGCTTAGTGCAAGCTGTGTGACAGTTCATATTAGTGTCTATAATCGTGATGTTTTACTGAGTAGCCCATTTTGCCTATCCATAATCATGTTCTTGCTGATGCACTCTCTGCAGTTCTTGCCCTAGTTGAAGTCAGAAGCTTCTCAGGACAAATAGCACACTTACCTAACAGTTTGTACAGTCCTTATCAGCATGTAGGGGCTCAGCTTATTATGTCTATGACTAGACATAATAAATAAGATTAGCAGGAACAGCTTAGGGATATATTTCCACAGGGTGCCTGTTTATCCTGCAATGTGTTTGGTGGGTACCCTTGGGGCTTCCTGGGTCTTCAGTTCTATTCTACTGTGACATGGCTGATTTTTCAGGGTTTATTTTTGATAAAGGTAGCTTCAGCTACATGTCAAACACCTTTGTTTTTGCCTCTAGGCCACAAAGGCCTCATAAATAAGACTTATAGTTTATATGAGAGATTTACATACAATAAGTCTGTTTCCCAGCCATGAGGAAAGAGGCAGGAAAAGACCATATCACTTACGAAGATGTCAGAGGTGAAGGCGAAACTGCACACATGTAAGACAGTGAAATAAAGCTGCTGATCGACTGATAGTACAAAATGTGGAGTGACAGATCAATGCTAGTGGTCTCTGTGTTTTATGTAGAGGAGCATCTCCTCCCCATTTGCCCTCTCACCGTCACAGATACGGGTGCTCACACTGGATACTGGGCATAATGTGCTCTGACTACTTCTTTCAAGTCTGCACAAATGCAAGCAGGAGACACTTCCTGGATTGTCTATTGATACAGAAAATAAATAACAATAATCATGAAACTCCACGATTCCATAATATCTAATGATAAGTATTTAGCTGTATGGATCTATTTTTGATTTTTTCCCATGGGATGATGCCACCTATTGGTCACCATTAAAAGAGGCAAAACAGTTCAAAGCAAAGAAGGTTAAACTTTTGACTGTTTGCCACAGTTCAGTAATTAGACATCCCGAATTATGGTACCTCATTAGAAAAGAAGAAAGAATAAAGGCAGAAGAAACACAGGCAAGACTGCCGACTTCTGACAAAGAAAAAAGTTCTTTAAAAAAAGAGAGGTAAGGTTTAACAAGATCATTTTTATTCACTTTTCCAACATAAACAACAGTTTCATCATTTTGAGGTTTTTCTTTGCTTGTTATTTTTACTGCAGTGTTTTGAGGGTGATCATCTTTAACTGACCTTGAACTTCTGGCTATGAAATTATCTTTATTAAAAGCTAGCAGTCTGTGATAGTTTCCAATTTCCCACTTCTGAGCTAAGATAACATGGGCTGTGCCACTAATATAGGCTCCACTAAGAGCCACCTCGTCATATTCTCATGTTATTTGCTGTTTGATTCCCTGGAATTGTGGCAGCTAGCAAACTACCTAAGGAGTACCTGGATGGATATGTGGCTTTGTTAACATTGAAATGATTGCTTTTCCACAACCTTTTCTTCCTTTTTTTTTAATGGAATAGTATATAGGTTGGGTCTCTGCAATCAGTTGGCTGAGAGCAGGGGAGCGGAGGGGGAGATGATCATTAATGTTCTCCCAGTATGATCATAATAAAGCTTCTGTACAGCCTGCCTAAATTGTTTTTTTGATTTTCTTTAGCTTATTCATTATCCCTGGTGGGAAATGCTTTTTAATCACTTAACTTCTGTAATAAGAGACTAAAGTCAAGAGATTAGTCGGAACATTTCTTTTATACAAACCTTGCAAAGCAGTGATCATAATAAATCTTCATATTTTTTGTATTTGATTTTGTATTTAATTAAGTGTGCAGATGCTTTGAGCAACCTGGTCTAGTGGAAGGTATCCCTAACCATGGCAGGGGCTTGGAACCAGATGCTCTTTAAGGCCCCTTCCAATCCAAACCATTTTATGATTCATTCTATGACTATATGTTCTGCTCTTGCTCCTGTCATTATTATGTTAACAGTGCCTGAGACCAAGCTGGACTTAATTTCAAAGTTACTTTAAAACTTGGCACTTCTCTATGAAAATCTCCTTCATTTTCAGTGTTCGACATATGGTCTCATTTCCTCCTGATGTTTAAAACAAGTATCCGTCTTGGGCCCATCAAGCCTCTTGCAAGCTGTTTGGTTTACAATCTTGACCTCAGCCTGCCAACAACAGGTTTATTAATACATAATTCTGCCCACCATGAAGGTCTGTTCAGAGTTTTGCTGCCTTGAAGGATCTCTGCCCACATATTTTTATATAGCTGCAAAATAATAATAATAAAAAAGGATTAATTCAAATGGAAAATAAACCAAAGAAAAATTCTGTAAGAGAAATTATCTAACTTATTGGTTAAAAATGAGATTTTGATTGAATTTCTACATAATAAATGTGAGCAATTATATACAGGCAAGAATAAACACAAAATTTATAAGCACAGTAATCAGGTACCTGCGAAAATCATTTAGACCATCCTTGGCATGAGAGCAGGAAAACAGTAACCTCTATGATTTCTTGTTTTCAACTTGACATGAGCTGTATTATCAAAGGTAGCAATTTGGAAACCAGGTTATATTAAGCTAATCTTTGTTCTGTTCAAACACGAAGACTGTGTCTGAAAGTAGTCGTGCATGTCTGGTTTTACCTTTATTTCAACACATTTCTGGAAAGTGACATAACTTCTCTCCCAGATGTGAACTGTTTGATCTGAGCCTAAGAAATTCTTCTCTTATAAGCAGATTGTTAATTCATCATCTTCATCAATTTTCAATTTTATGTGGAACAGTTTAAAAAAAGCATATGGGAAGTAAATTCTGCAAAAGCATAATTTTAGCAATATTTGGCAGTTCCTAATTAAATGAAGCTTAAAACTTTAAATAACATCATAGAAATGTGAGGAAAGAGAGGCCTGATATTCAGCAGTAAGCTGCAGTACAGTATGTCATATTAAGATACTACAAAAGCAGTTAGTGACATGAAGTGAAAAGCCTTTCTTCAACAGCAAAAGATGGCTTGGCCCTGTATTACAGAATCATAGAATAGTTAGGGCTGGAAAGGGCCTTAAGGTCATCTAGTTCCAACCCTTCCTTGCCAGGGGCAGGGAAGCCCTACTCTAGATCATGTCGCCTGAGGCTCTCTCCAACCCAGCCTTGAACACCGCCAGGGATGGAGCATTCACAGCTTTCCTGGGCAACCCATTCCAGTGCCTCACCACCCTTACAGT
>WYDI02017502.1:0-46963 GCA_009867235.2 Psittacus erithacus | reverse complement strand
TCTTTTCTTTTCTTTTCTTTTCTTTTCTTTTCTTTTCTTTTCTTTTCTTTTCTTTTCTTTTCTTTTCTTTCTTTTTTCTCTTCTCTTCTTTCTCTTTTTTTCTTTTCTTTCCTTTTCCTTTTCCTTTTCCCTTCTTTTCCCTTCTCTTTTCCTTCCCTTTTTTCTTTAAGCTCCTTTCCCCCTTTCTCCCTTTCTTCCCTTTCTTCCTTTTCTTCCTTTGTTTGTCTTCTCTCTTTGTCTGTCTTTCTTCCCTTATCTTTTTCTCTCCTCATGCTTTTTTCTCAGGCAGCTCACAGGCCTGTTTTATGAACTTGGGTACACTGTATGACATAGTTACACCCACAGATTCACCCTCCCTGAAACCATTCACAGTTAGACTTGTCACTGCATGTTTCTCTCCTTTCTGAAGCTGAACAAATCACACAGAAAGAATTGAAATAAATTTCCTTTCTAGCATTTTTCAGCTGCCACGATAACTGACAATAACTTATTCTTGACTTACATATTATGCAGATACAGACAGCAGCATACATTGCACAGAGGTGGGAAACTGGGGTGGGTTAGTCACAAGTTATAAATGTCCTGTGGCTGCTCCAAAGAGGCCAGGTACCAAACAGGGCCAGGTGCCCTGGCCAGGGCTGGGGCAGTGCCTGGACACCCACCAGCAGTGTGCAGCCACAGCTACCCAGCCTTTGGGCTTGTGGTGTTTCTCAAAGGTTTGTTTGAAAGTAGCCCTGAAGAAAATGAAGACAATGTGCTAGCCTAAGCATCCACTTTTATGTGTGTGTATATATATATATATATATCTGTAAGTGATGGGCACTGGTAAATATTGTAGCTCGAAGCCAAAGTAATTTACTTCTTGTACCCCCAATGACAGAAGTGAAAATGAATGTTAGAATAGAATCATAGAGTACCATGTCAGAAGGGATCTCAGGGATCCTGTGGTCCAGCATTTGTTGGGAAAGCATGTCTTAGACTAGATGTCCCAGTGCCCTGTCCTGCCACATCTTAAAAGTGTCCAATGCTGGAGAGTCCACCACTTCCCTGGGGAGATTAGTCTAGTGACTGGTTGTTCTCTGTGAAAAATGCTTATGGTCCACAGGGTGGTTTCTTTTAACTTCTGTCTTAACTGCAGTTCCTTGTAGAAATATCTACCAGCAACAGTTTTAAAAATGAAGTAGCACATTTGTACAGAAGTTATTTCCTTCTTACTTCAGATTCAGCATCTCGTGTAAGGCTGCAGGAGAACTATTTTTGAGAAGAAGCTTACTCAGGCCAGGAAAGAAAGTGCAGCCCTGGGTTAAGGGCTGCCCTTGACAGCTGTTTGCAGTTTTCATCATGAGCATCCTAACAGGAAAGAGATTTGTTCAATCTAAATTTCTCCTTTAAACCATGTTTTGTTTGTGTTATATAATTTCCTGACCTCAAGAATTAGAAGAATTAATCTGGTAGACCTCCCCTAAGGTTTTATCCTGCTGCAAGTCACACTAACAGAGAGAGAGTACCCAGACTTTTGTCTCTCAGAAAGTAAGGTTCTACATAACTAGGAATATAATATCTTGAAATTATAGAGCTGTAGGAGGGTCAGGGTAAGAGGGGAATAAAGGATGACAAGACCTTTTGTCTCCTGGTAGATTAGTAAGCAGCTGTCATTGCAGGGAGCTCAAAAAGGAAAAGCAGGTAGTTCCCACTTCCAAATGTCTTGTTACTCCTCTAAGAATTTTATGTATGTGTATGTTAGGGTACTGCCCACAGACCTTAACCTACATTGGGACTACTTGGTGGAAGTGAGTGAGGAAGAGTCAGTGAGGAAGTAGGTCAGTGAGGAAGAGTGCTGGTCAGCCAGGACAACCCAGCTTTTCTGCACTTCCAGGCTGGTCTTCTGTAGGCCATGCCCAAAGAACATGTGAGGTGAGGTCAGATGGACCTGGCTAGTAATAAACAACTCCTGTTTGCATGTAAAGGTCTGAGAATTGCATTTTTAATAAATGCTTGAGCTGTTGCCTTTATTATCCAGCATTTTAAATGTAGATTGAATACTTCAGTAGGGTTTACGATAGTACCTTATGCCTTGACTAATGAAGGCTGTAAGTATGTGTGAAAAACAGCTAATATAATTTGCAGAAAGAAACATCTCAGTAAATGCCTAATTACACCATTTAAACTGTGCTTGCTGGAGCCTTGGGCTATACTCCACGGCTTGAATTTTTGTAAGTCCTCTACATTACAGCTGCTTAAATCCATGCCAGGAGCAACACTGGATCTGTCAACCAGAGAGGGAGGCTTCGTTGTCCAAAAGTAAAGATGAGTGAAGCCTCTGATAGCTTTTCACTCTTAGCTGCTCTGCTTCAGTGTTGGAGAGCCTGTGTGAGAGATCCAAAGCTCAGTTGTAGAGTCATACCCTTATGCAATATGTACAATAGGTATCACTAGTACATGTCTGGGTTGCGCAGTACAGCAAAAAGCCACCCTGCTTGTGATTTTATTCATGTTTTGAGGGTTCTGGAGCTGGTCCCGCACCCTGAACAAATCCGTGAAGACATACCAGCCCAGGCCACTGTTGGAGTTTCAACTAAATTGGTTGCAGCAGTTTCCAGTACAATGCTAGAAGTGTTATCTGTATAATCATGGAGATCTCCTCCGCAGTGCACTTCTCAACACAGTTCTGGCTCTTTAACTCAACTAGAAGCACAGCTTCCTTCATAGTTATCTTCAGGTATCTTCAAGTTGGGAATATTTCCCTGAAAATAATTACATGGGCATGACTATTCCAGCTTCTTTTGGAAGAAAAAAAATTGGTTGCAGAGAAAGTGATCAAGTAATGTGTCAACAGGAGAGTCAGAAATAGGCATAAACAAAAGGAGCTTTACCCAGATGTCCACATAGTCTTTCACCTTCTCAGCATTTTTAGAGAGTTTAGGGAAAAAAAATAAACTGATAACATGTTTTTTTCAGTACTCTCATTAAATTATGCTTTCTCAGTCAAAACACTTGCTTGTTCTCAATTTCCTAAAATTGAGCTGAAAAGTAAGTATTGCTCCTTCCTTGCAAGATGCAGCAGTGGGTCCTTGCTTTGGTGGTCATAAAACAAAAGCAAGTCTAATAGGCTTTGACATTTGAGATAACCTTGGCATATTTTTATCACAAAAGACTCAGGATTTTGGGGGATGTGAAGTATCTTCCTATAATTCCTTGCAGATGGAGAGTAATGATACATCTCTCCACTTCCTTGCATGGTTTAGGGTTGCTGCGTGCTGTTTGAACAGCTGCACTTGTCCCATCCCTGAAGGTGGCTGCAAGTCAGTGGAGGAGGAAGCAATCCAAGAATATATCATTCTGAAGTGACAGACAGGATGAGTTATTAAGTTTTTATTCCACTGATATATCCCTTGTTTCTGTTGGTGATACTGAACATGCTGTCATGACTGAAGAGTTTCAGCAGCTCAGAACAGTGTTCAGTGCATCTGTCGTGTAACAGAAAGGTTTCTTTTCCTGGCCCAGGTCAGATTTCCTGATATACTGATCTCTCTAAACTCCCTTTAAACCCCCCAAAAGGCACAGTCCACTCCTCCATGATTTGAGTAACTTACTAGTTACAGTTTTCCTGCAGTTTCCTAGCAGGAGAATTTCTGTAAAATCGTTCAGTAAATACACAGTATGTGGCCCCTTCTTAGAAAAATCCCTGTGTATTTGTAATTTCCCCCCATATTTAGTAGCCTGAAAGGTGTAAGGTTCAAACCCATTATTTATTGCCAAATTCCTGAAGAGATCCAAAAAAGCATGATTTCTTACAAGAGAGGGAAGTGTCTTCAGTCTACCATGATGTTGCTACAAGACTGAAGTGTGGGTAACTTCCCACACAGTCAGCACACCTCCATGCTGAATATTCTTGCAGAGGAACCTCTAAAACACACATCTTTGCTTTGGGCAGCCTTACTGATTCACAGTGAACATCTCAGTGGAGAGATGTGCTCTCAGTGGAGACGTTCACTGTAAGTCAGTTCAGTGGCATTTGGTTCAATCTGTGACTGGCATATGGCAATGAATTTAAGAAAATTTGGTTGGATCTGTGACAGTGGCACTGGTCTGGTCAACATCCCCAGGTCTGAACATCTCCCAGCCCCCTGTGCTGAAGCTCAACTCACTGTTCACCCATTTTCAGCTTTGCTGTGTCTCACTAGGACTCCTTCTGGGACATATCAGGCACAGACTTCAAATGGAATCAGCTTCACCTAAATTTCAATATGAAAAGTTGGTATTCGGCTCTCTCTGCCACCTGTGGTGTCAAAGGAGCACTCTGAGGAGATATTTTTCCTATTCAAAGGGAAATGCCAAAGTTAGATAAGAAGAAAAGTTTTATGCAGCTTCCTCTTTTACCTCTAATGACTTTAAAGGATGCACAGAAAAGCAGTTGAGACAGGGGATGAATTTTACATATCTGAATGTAAGCGGTATGAGATTTGTTATCTGTGCCTCATATTCCTTCATAGAGGCACACAAGCCCATTGCTGCTGGCCCTTAGAATACTCACAGCTCCCAGGCAGAACATTTTGGTCATTTAAATACAGATAGCTATCTGGAGGAGGTGGTGAGTTTGTGGAGCCACGACACACATCTACAGGAGCACCCTTCAAGTTAGCACTTACACATAGAGACAGGAAGGCTCTGCATGGGGTTTGTGGCTTTTCATCTCAAAGACTGAAAAACAGAGGTTCAAGTGGTTTAGGAAAAAATAAATTTACTATTTCCTTAACCTTACAATTTCCACAAACTCATCTGCTGGAGGCCAGCAGAGACAACAGTGCCAGATGACAGCAGTTCTTGTCATTCCCTCTCTGCTTCTCCTTGATCAGCTCCAAGATGCTGTGATCCACAGCCCCTTCCCTCCCAGTTCCTCCACAGAAGTTCACATCTGAAGAACTAGTTTGCACCAGGCAGTGAACACCTGTTCTCTCACTGCCCCTTCTTTCAAAACCACAGAGGATCAGTAATTCCCTGGGGTTGGTCCCATGCCATCAAATTTTCCCTCCTCTTTGTAAGTTAGTTCAAAATTGAGGCTAAAATATAGCAAAGCTCCTCTCCCCTTACATTTATAAAGTGACATTTGTGACGTGGAGTTTGTAGACTCCAAAATCATTTCCATCAGCTAAGAGAACACACAGAGCAGCACGGACTCCCAGGGGAAAGGTGAGCTAGAGGGATAGACATCACATCAGAGTGTGTGTGGTCTTCTGAGGGCAATATAGACTATTGAATCCTGGGTTGAATACAGTCATCTGAAAACCTGCAGAAAAGTAAGTTTTCTGTAAAACCCTTTTGGTCAGATATAAATTGAGTTTTCTACATGTATAGTGAATATTTCTTCAGTTTAAAGAAACTGTGAATGTATTGCTGCACAGGAAGATGTGCAGTGGCTTTACCCTAAAAACTTATCTGAGGGTCACAAAAAAAACCACCTTTCTAGTTTTAAGAATATAATTAAAATACAAAAACAATGCATCCGTGCAGTCTGTTTGACAGTGCATTTCACGTATTTTCAAAATCCATGTCAACCTAACAAGTCTTCAAATACTTCAAAGCAATCTCTGGTATACCGTGGTAAGTACTGGCAATATGACTATTATGGATATTTAGTTTCTGGCACAATAATTTGGGTGTTGGATCTTAAAGAGATGAAAATTCTAAATTGAAACCCTTAATTCAATCATGTCTGCATTTCAAAGATGTTTTAAAATTTGAATCTGGATTCAGATCTGTAGTATGCCACTGTCCCACCAGAATGGACTTGCTAAAACTCCCAGCATAAATGCCACATACACTTTGGAATATATTGTGATTTAAATCAGCAACTAGAAAACAAACCAAAGTGTATTTCTCAAATGGCTAATGTAGACAGATTTGATGCATATTATATATAAAGATAAATGCTTTTATGCTATTTTGCAATATTTTATTTATTTAACAAGTAAAAGGCATCATAAAAGAAAGCCAAAAAGACAAAACTAACCAGAGCTAACCAAAGCTGAAATACAGGAAAGCCACTGGGGAAAGAGAAAAAAGGAATTCTAGTTATTTTACATAACACATGGCAGCATAACAGAGAGCAGCTAATGTTGGAAGCCTAAGGGCATTTTCCTGTGTCTCAAGAAAAATAAAATTTAGGATATATAGAACCCCTCATTAAATGAGTTTCATAGAAAGAGTGTCATACTTAATGTACAACCTTTGGCATCTGCGTATCTTGCCGGGGCAATTCACTCACTTTATAACTCGCTCTTGGTGAGCTTTTTTCCTATGAATGGTGGATTAAATACTCTCTTCAGTGGCATCCATCTCCCACTCTGCATGTTCCCAGCTGGTTTGTCCCACTACCCCGCATACACACATTACACTAGGCTTAAGGTTTATGATAAGAATAAGCCAAACCACTAAGGCAAGTAGCTTGATTTACCTCACAAAAAGGTCCTATGAAGCTAGGTACAGTAAAAGCTGACTAAGATATCTGAACCTGAGTGTCTTAGCTGAACAAGATATACAATGTAAAAAGGAAAACAAACTGTGATAAGGAAGCCCTGAAAAATAACAGCGCAGAAAAAAGAAAGGTGAACATGAATAATCTCATGCAACAGCATGGTCTAGTGCTGCTTGGAGCTTGATGGCCTCAAGTCATTTTGGGCTACATGCGTATGAATGTCTGTCCCTGTGTACAAGGGGTTTCTGGGCTGCCATTTGGAGTACAAAGGAAAAATAGCTGCTGGTCTAGTGCCACTTGACCTAGCACTGAACATACCTCTGTTACAACTGCTAATATAATGGGTAGCAATTATTTCTCCTGAGTACATTATTGCACCAAAAGAGAAAAGTGATTGTTATTAACTAGATTCACTATTCACTAAAAGCTACACGGGGGAATTTTCCACTCACCAGTCTAACGCCATTCCTATTGAATCAATGTGCTATATTTTTTTCCCATGGATTCAACTAGAAGCAGATCAAGGCCTTATATCTTTTTAAACCCCCAACTAAAGAAGGAAGCTTTGCCATGTTGAGAATGATTTTTCTAGACTTTGAAAAAAGGGTGAAGATTGAGCAGCATCAGAAGGAAATAGACAGGATCAGTATAAAAATCTTTATGTCGGCACTCCTAAATGGGAAATTCTTCTTCCATCCAAGTCCTAAGAAGTGGTCTGTTGAGTGGTGTGCTCAGTATCATTTTATTCCCAATATAGGTTTCAGATGTGTGAATCTCATCCCAGATCTTGCCCATTACTGAGACAAGGGAAGGACACAGTTAGCTGTTGTAGCTGGGCATTTCCAGGTAGAAATGCTCTGTTGTGATGATGCTTTGGCCACAGCACTTCCCCTTTTACAATTGCAAGGCTATACTAGCTCAAAGCTGATGCAGCAGAGCAGACTGACACCTGACACCTGTATCATAGTGGGATTTTTCTTTTTTCAGGGGTTAATTTTTCCACTCACTTTTCTCCCTTATATTTCACCTCTTTACTCTGTTATTTTGGTTTGGTGATTTTCAGTTCAACTGATCTTAATGGAAAAACACTTGGAAAAAACAGTACGGTTGTTTTTGAATTCTGTCACTGTGCTTATCATAGAAACTAGCAATTCAAATAAATTTTACTCAATAAGTAACTTGTGAGCAACAAAGCAAATCATATACAGGACACAGGGATTTTTAACCAGTGTAACCTACCTAAAAGTTCAGTGTGGAGCAAAGAGGGCTAAATCACTTTGACACACTGTACCTAAAAGTACATTTCCAACTATCCTGTCTTCTTACAAGCTCTACAAAATCTTCCTCAAGGCATTTTTCATAACCAAGACCAAGAAGAGATCCAAAGAAGCCCTGTGAAGAACACTGAAGAGCAGGGAGGCCAAACCCACTCTGCGCAAGATGCTCAGGGTTTCTCTGACCTTGTGTTAGGGTGGTACAGGATAGTGCTCTCTGAGGGTTTTGGTTTGGACTCATCTTCAAGGTACAGAAGGAAGATGATGACAACGAACTCTGACATTATTATGAAACCATGGCAATCTGTATTCCCTCAGAATTCTAAATATTAGGAAAGTTGGATTAAAATGGCATTCATTTTCTGGAAAGGAGGAAAATAAGAAAGTATAGGATGGACAATTATTAAGTCGCTCAAAACCCTAGTGAATTTACTTGCTTAAAAATGCTGAGGACCAAATTCTATTTTTAAAATACAATATCATCATACTTGCTTTGATAAAGTAGATTATGGTGATGGGAGTTGGTGGAAAAATACCCAACATCAAATGTACTTGTGGAAGTCCTTGAGAAGCTGGAGTTTTGCTGAAGGAGGAAAAGCAGAGACCAAGTGGAGCAGTAGAGGATTTAGGAAAAAGAAAGGCACAAATGAGAAAGGAGAAGAAGAACAAAGAGTGCATCCATGTAGACAAGCTCTGGAGGTGTATGTGTGCACATGGAGTCTTAGTGGTCCTGCAATCCTCAGTGAAGCAAACTGAAGGGCTCCAGAGCAGCGCTGATATGCAATGAGCCATTACCCCTCATCAGAGATCTGAGGATATGTTCCTGTGGTTGCTCCAGGTGCTGTTTATTTAGCAGGGTGCTAGTTCCTAGTGGCAATGATGCATGCCCAGTGCAAAAATCACCAGCTCCTTTAGCACAGACACTATCACCTGTGGTGTGTGATGCAGATGGAGATGGGGCCAACTTGCTGATGTTTCACCAGCATTCATTGTCTCAGGTAATCCTTGTGGAATGTAGGACAAAATGTAAACAAAGGAACTCAAAGCAAGAAACAAGCTCAAGACTCATCCCAATGCCTCGAGATTTTTTACCTTTACAAAACCAAAGACTGTTACCTTTATAAAACTATGTCACAAGCTCAGCAGAGGATGTACATTTTGATATCACCTGAAATATTGTCCAGCCAACTTGTTGGCTCACTCCTCAGAAGACTGACTCATCTACCACATATGCTGATGTAGACCATGGCTCATTCTACTTCTATGCAAATAAATTAGACCATGTATATTTAATTATATATATTAAGCTACTAAATGCCTAGGATCTGTCAATGCCACAAGGCCAACAGCAAGAGATAGCCCACATCCATACTACTGGCCTCTAGTAGCCACTAATACACAGTGTCATAATCAGACTGCTTGCTGGGAATGGTCCTTGTCCCATACTGACTCCTGAGTTATGGATCTGGCCAAAGCCACACCAGAGACCATTCAAACAGCTTCACAAAGAAATATTCCTGGAACTGTTTATTTACTCATACAGATTTAGCCTCTCTCTCTTTCTGTGCATCACAAATTGATTGGTCAGGCTTAACACGCATCAGATTCTAACTTCACCGCACATTCCTGTGCACTAATGAGCATTAGATATTTCATTTTTCCAGAGTATGTACCACACATGAATCCCCTCAGGCACAAAGTCAGTAGGTTGTTCTCTGCATGTCATATACATCAATTTACAATTAGTGTATGTCAACTGACAGAGAAACACATGCAAAATTCAGTATTCAGGGATACTGTGTGGATTTCTGGCTTCTGGGAAACTGCTCTGTATATCATTACAGGACTTTGACCCTTCCACATGAGCAGTATTTTATTTCTGACATTTAGGGGAGCATTATTCAGACATGTACTTTTCTTCAGCTGTTCCAGAAAATGCAGTCAGGAACAAATTCAGGACTTGATCTTCTGTTGGGAAGGTGAAGTACTTTCTTGATAGTAATGGGAGGACTGTCCAGATGTTGCATATCTAAGGTAGCAAACCACTGCTGCAATAAGAGACATGCTAGCAAATGCAGACTTAACTGTAAAGGGCTACAAGGTGCACTGATGAGCTCTATGATCTTCAATCTGCCCTTAAAGCAATCCCTTGCAATATGTGAGAGGCTAGATCAAACACATGAATCTTAAATTAAGTCAAGGGATCTGATCCTACCCCAGATTTCCTGTGCTGTTTTAGGCCATTTCACAGAATCACTGGGGCTGGAAGGCACCTCTGGAAACCATCTGGTCCAACACCTCTGCTCAGAGCAGGGTCAGGATTTCCCCATCTGAGCTGCATGTTCAATGTTTGTTTGCTCTGGAAGTTCACCGATGTCTACAAAGATCCCTCAGATTCTTGAAAGGAAAGTGCATATGACAACTATCTAGACATGCATCTATGCAACCTTCGTACCTGCAAGCTTAAGTGTGTGCGTATGTGTGTGTGTGTATATATATATCTGTATATATCTATGCATCCTGAGGACGTTTGCATGAATCAAAACCATTGTCCTGCTCACAACTTTTATTATGATTCCTGTTATTATTTATTTGTGCTATAAAAGTAGAGTTCTAGGTTACAGAGTTAAGCTCCCTTTTTTACTCCTGTCTGGATCCTCAGCACTTGTCAACCTATATACCTTTGTGTGTCTCTCCTCCTCTTCCCTACTCCACCAGCATCCCCTCATTTACACTTACTGGGGAAGGATGCAATGAGTCCGTGATGCAGCCTGAGTGAAGTAGGTGTAGCCTGAGTATCCTGCTGCTTTGGCCAAACAGATACACACAGATGACAGACCTTAATGAAAAAAACTTATGCAATAGCACAGTGCCTGTCATCTCACACTGAGCAGTGGCTAAGCAGATGAAATTCTCTTTGCTCAGGTACATTGGGGATGTGGGGCTCTAGCACTGTCTTAGGCTGTCTGAGCCATTGAATTGCCCAATAATCCACAGAAATTGACCTCTGAAATAGAGATAACTGAAGTCTTTCTAAGCTTGGCCCCTGGTTTTGGGGATGGGGCCTGGTACCTAGAGAGGATGAGGTTTTTTATGCATGCCACTTGGTTTGACCTCATGCAGGAAGGGACAGGTCCTGAAGCTTAGCCATAAGGCCAAATTTATTCAAGACACTGATGCTTGGGTCACATTTTTATTTCACTCCCGCTTCTAAAAAGATACTGGGAAGCTGACTTCAGGATAGGAATGAATCAGATGCTGATCTTTTTAATAGCAAACGTGTTTGGAAATGACACCCACAGCCAAATGTGCACATCCTCGTCTGCCAAAACATAGTGCAGAGCAGAGCACAGGCCTTTGCAAGATGCAGCAATAAGCTGGGATGTATTCTTCTTTTTTACTTACTTTTGCTCATGAACAAAAGATTGAAACATACCTCATACACCTGATCAGAGTGAATCAGATCAGCTGAGCATGTTTAGTCTAGCAAACACTGTTTGATGTGGATCTTAAGGAAATGTACTCTAAAGTACATTGAAGACCTGCAGAAATAAGCCTTGTAAAGGGCTGCCATCTGGCCATAGTGGTCCACATGTGCATATTTGAAGGGAATGGGAGAAGAACGAATATTATTTTCCTGGGTTACTGCAGAAGATTTGAAGAGTTTGAGTTCTCACATTGTATTCTCCAGCTGCCATCACATCTGTGGTACCACATCTGTGGTACAACATCTGTAGCACTATCAGTTACGAGGAATTACAAACAACCCCTGAAATAAGGAGTGCTGTAAATAAAACCAGCACTAGAAAGCATTTGAAAAATAATAATCCTGCCTACTCTATGTAGATATTAATGAGACCACTTGGGACAGCAGTCCGTGCAACTGTGGAGGAGCTGGTGTCTGTTATATTGCTGGACATATGGGTGGGAACAAAGCAGGAATGCAAGAAAATAGGCAAACAAGTGAGGAAAACCTTCCAACCAGGGAAGTGTTTGAGGGTGACAGCTTCCAAACCCAGGCAGCAAACTGCCAGCAGTTTACAGAGCTATCGCATGAAGTCAGTTGAGCCAAGTGGTCATGATTTCATTTTTAGTGAAAGACTTGATGAGAAGTACTTTGTGAAACAGCTGTGGCTGAATCTGCTAAGCCAGTGCAGTACAGTTGGAGTTTGTTCTAGAGGTAATAAGCTAAGGAATGGCAAAGATGACAGAAACTATCCAATTCTGAGGCAACAACAGATCTTTCTTTTCTTCTGCTGTATCATCTTCCTGACTTCTCTGTTTCCTTTCCCTTTCCTCAGCCTTAATGCGTGATGCCGAATTATTTCCACTGTCACAACTGTCACAGGTGGTGTCTTCCAGTTTCCTTCTCATTTCCATTATTACACCAACTATTAACATGCATTAGAATGGCTGCTCAGATAAATCTCTTGCAACCTTCTACATAGAATGGATACTAAAATCCTTGCTTAAATTAATGGGTTCGTACATATTTATGTTCCTTAAATATATTTTATCTGCTTCCTTATAAATCACACTACAACATTTTAACCTTTTAATAAAAGACCTGTTCCATCAGATTAAGCAACTGAAAGCACGGAAAATAGGAGGGAGTGAATTTGTCCTGCATAGAAAGTGGAGAAGGTGAGCTAACTGCCCTTCATAATTTCTAATTCTAATGTGAAATCCGAAGTCTCATTTCACATATCATTTCCAGTGCTCCCCATCTGGGGACTGTTCTCAGAAACAGAGCTGCACTGGTAGGAAAATGGAGAAGACAAACTTCTTGATTTCAAACTTTTATAAAGAGCTGAGAAAACCTCCACAGATGGGAAAAATAAAAATAGGTGTTGTTCTCCTATGACCATAATTTCTCTGGTCTGATGCTGTTATAATAAAGCCTAGTCATGGTCTGCCACTAGTGATGCCAAAACCCTTTGGGAACAGACAACTACATCTGATAGTTTTTCTGCTGTCATTTGGGGTTATCTACTTGGTCATTTCATGTTGGATCTCTCTGTTGCCAGTAACCTAATGCCAGAATCCTCAAACTTATAGTTTAAGCCTGTATTTCAGCCTACACTTCACTTGAGACATCCTGTGGGGTTTAAGCCAGGATGAGTAACTCGGATGTCTCTGCATCCTGATTATGCTTTGGCACAGTGTTTATGAAAACATCCCTCCTGTCAGAAGACATCTCCCTGGGGCACATACAGCCTGAGGGCTGCAGGTTTGATATGCTGGCAGAATAACTAGAGCTCCTTCGTGCATGTGTGGTCAAGTCACATTCCCTCTCCTCCAAGCATCAGGGCAAGAAGCTGAACCCACACAAGGGGAAGTGTTTTGGAGCTACAGGGTGTTAAGGCAAAATACAGGGAAGTGTGATCATCTCTTTAAATCATATAGCCTCATGCTGTTTGGTTTATTCCCAGCCAGGAGCATGAGGCAGGCAAAGTTACGTCTTGAGCACATAGGTTCAACTTTGTATTTGGATACAAACATACCTAGTCATATTGGTACCAGTCAGGAAACCAATACCTCCTTTCGGCTTCCATCAGCAAAGCCTGGATTACTGAAGTCCCTCTTGCTGGGCTTCTCCTTTCTTTTCTCCCCTGCTCCTCCTGCTTCTTCATTCACTGCTCTGCTATTTCAAGGCCTTGTCTGTAGGTTTGCTTTTGTGCAGCTGTACTTCATTATTGGTTTTGTTGTGATAGCACCCAAGCTCCTGACCATAGACAAGGTCTCTGCTGTCACAGATGGCTTCACTGGTTTTTCATTTCCAGGACTCGTATGGATACTGTGGGGGTGACTGGTCTGCAGGGTTTCTGAAGGAAACACAGTCATAAACCCCCGGAAGACACCAGCCTTTTCTGTATTTTGCATAGGTTTCATAAAAGCTGAGTCAGATGAAATTATTTATAGTCCTGGGCACTGCTTGCTTTTGGTTTGGACCCAGTCCTTCCAGTTTGCCTCTGCCATGAGGTTTGGTGGTTTAAACACAGCTCAGGAGCCAGAGTTTTCTGATCCCAGCTGTGCTACTAACCCCTTGTGTGGCCCTGGGTGAAGCAATGAACCTCTTTTGTGTTCAGCCTCCCCATCTGCAAATGGACTTTGCTCACCTCCACCCTCTGGGTGTTGAAAAGGCCAATTAATTTATGTTTGTGAGAAGCTTTCAATGCACAGAGTGCTTTCCAAGTGTAAAGCGAAATTAGGATGATTAAGACTGTCTATGGAGCTTCTGCTTAAAGTTGTTACTTTGGGAAAGAAAAAATGGTGACAAACACAAAGCAAACAGCAACCTCTTCTTGGGGAAAAAAAAAGGCAGATTGAGGGAAGAACTTCCCCAGGGCAGTGACTAACCTGGAAGTGCCATTCTGGAGCCTTTCGGCCCCAAAGCTGCCTCACGCACAGGCTCTCGGCACAAACAGGGGAGCTTGCACAGGTACACATTACTTCTGTGGTTAAAGGTCTGAGAATTAACTGAAGAGGCTCTGTGGCTGGCACAAGAGGCGTGCAAATGTACATGGAAGGGGCACAGTGTGCACCCCTTGCCTGTGGCAAAGCAGCAGACTTACATTTCGTGCAGGCTGTAATTTTGCCTGCTGCTGCCGCTAGATCCTAATAACCAAACCAAGCAGGGATTTTTTACACCATCCGAGGCATTCCTGATCCTCCTTCACATCTAGTGAAAACTTAATAGCGTGAGAAAATGCTTTCCTGTAGTGTACTGTAAACCATATGCAGAACAGGAGCAGATGGAGGGGGCCTGTCCTCCGACCAGTGGAGGGAGTCAACCAAGACACTCCCTGACAAAGGATGGAAGCATAAAATGATGACACTTTTGCAGGGTGCAGTCTTTAACTGATGAGGGTGAAACCAGCAGAAACTGCAGAGGCCGTAGGGTAATAACTCTTCATACTCAGAGGAACATAAGCAGAGGGAGAGGGAGGGCTGCTTTTCCAAAGCCTTTCCCCCGTACAGATGGTAGCAGTTAAGATTCCTGCAGGAGCCAGGAGCTGCAAAGTTAACACATCTGGAAGTTTCCTGATGCCTGAAGTCAGGCCTTGGCAAGAAATGCTCTCTGGGCTGAGCAGGCTCTGCTTGGGCGTTTTTATTGCACTTGCATTGATTTCAAGCTCTGCTCCGTGATTAATTGCACTTTTAAAAATAAAGTTCAAAACACTTCCCAGGAAGTTTGGGGAAGACAGAGTGCTTCAGTGGCACCAGAAGCTCAGTGTTCAGTGCAGTTTTCATTACGGCAGCCCTAGATACAGCTTACATTAGCAACAGCTTTATCTGACATAGGATCTTGCAATCCCATTTCATCATGGAAAGGGTGCTGAGCGATACAGTCTCTTCTCCTCCCAGACCTCTCCAACATCTGCCAGACACAGCAGGGTGGCAGCAAGTGTTGGCCAGGCCCCCTCTCCCCATCTTGTTTGTGCAGTTAAGTTTGGGACCAGGCCTGTATTTGAGCTTGAGATTGCCCTGACCCAGGAGTAGGACCTTGTTAACTTAGGAAGTTAAACTTCCTAAGGCTGGCATCACCCCACCTCACAAGCATGTCAAGGTCCCTCTGAATGGCATTCCTTCCCTCCAGCTTATCAACCAAACCACACAGCTTGGTGTCATCGGCAAACTTGCTGAGGGCGCACTCAGTCAAGTCCATGTCACCCACAAAGATGTTGAACAGTGCTGGTCCCAACACCTGAGGGACACCACTCATCACTGGTCTCCATTTGGGCATCAAGCCTGCTTTTTGACTGTAGCTCTTTGAATGCGACCAGCCAGCCAATTCCTTATCCACTGGGTGGTCCATCCATCAAATCCATGCCTCTCCAGTTTTAATACAAGGATGTCATATGGGACAGTATCAAATACTTTGCACAAGTCTAGGTAGTTGACATCAGCCACTCTTCCCTTACCAACTGACACTTTAACCCCATTGTAGAAGGCCACCAAATTTGTCAGGCAAGATTTTCCCTTAGTGAAGCCATGTCGGCTGTCAACAATTGCCTCCTATTTTCCATGTGCCATAGCACAGTTTCTAGGAGGATCTGCTCCATGATCTTGCCAGGCATCAAGGTGAGATCACCAGCCTGTAGTTCCCTAGGCTGATGGTGGAGAGGACAGAGGCAAGAGTGGGAAAAAGAAGACAGTGGATACTTTTCATCTTCATACTAGGATGGAAGAAGGCTTGATCTCTTGGCTATAAAAACAAGCATGTATTTGTGGTAGAGAAAGGGCCAGCTTCTTCAGGTGCTGTTGCTATTGGTGGAGGTCTACAAGTTATGCTGCCTGAGTGGAACTGGTGTGAATTGAACAGAGACCTGGAAACAAGGGTCATGGTAACTCATTAACACATAACAAAAGGGGCTGTGAAGGGCCACTGTACATCTGCTACAACCCCTCCGGCCATCTGCATGAGATGATCTGCATTTAGCGTCAACTAAAACTCACACATTCACAAAAAAGCCCCCCTGCGGCCAGTCACTCGCTTGCACAAGGCATGATCAAGGCTGTTTAGCACTCTTGCACCCAAAGTTGCTCCAGGAGCTGGAGAGCTACCTGTCACATCTGTGCAAGCATCTGCTTTACTGCAAAACACAGAAGCTGTATTTTTGTACGAAGGTCAGCCGGATAAACAACAGAAGATGTGCTGAACCACTGGAAAATTTTACAGGCAGGCAGCAAGAAGGGGAGCAGGGGGCTGCAGGCACCCTGTGCTTGCCTTGGCAGTCTCTGCAAGCAAGACAGCAGCACACACGCAGGCTTCCAGGTTGCGTTGTGCCGACACAACACAGAGCCCGCAGGGCCCTGCCACCACGAGACATTGCCGCACACCACACGCTGAAGTGAGAAAGAGGCTGCAGATGCATGAGAACCAGACAGCAGATTGGTCATCCTGTGGGCCTGTGGTGGGCTCTCGGTATCTCTGGGCTTCTGGCATTTACCTCTTTTATCTGCTATGACTGAAAAAACACCCAGATCAGTAATCATCAAGTCAGGAGCAGTGTGGGTTTATTCTGCAGCACATCCTGATATCTGCTGGCTTTCTCCTCTACCCCCTTCGCTTCCTCTACTAGACTGACTGTGCATCTTGTGTCATGTTAGGACCTGATTCAGAAAATACTTTAACCTACTCGTTTAATTTTAATACACTGCAAGTCATTGTGTTGCAATCACAGCTCACTGAGTGTAAAACTCATCACATGTGCTGGCACTGGCAGAACGGCTGCATGCTCTCAAACCCTGAGGTAGAGGATCTGCCTCCCCTGCAGAAGCTGGAGGAGAGCAGTCTCTTGCAATGCTTTTTTGGCTACATCACCACCCAGTGAGCAATTTGGCTGGGGGATTCTGGGCCGCTGTTTGCAGCGCCACTGCATTATTTCAGGTTTGCTTGCACCTCCGGAGTCTTTTGTAATCTCAGTTTGGCTCTTTGCTTCATCTGCAAGCTCTTTGCTCCATTTTTACAGGGCACCAAGCACTCCAGGGCTGGGTGTGGGGTTGATGTCCCGGCGGGTACCTGCATGTTGGTGCAGCTGACTGAAATACCACTGGGAGAACATGCCTTGTTCCAGCAACTGAATCTCACAACATGTATGGCAGGCTGTATGGTAGCTGCTTGCAAATAATAGTTTCCTCATCACAGAGCACTTTATTTTTAGCTATTTAACCATCATGCACAGATGCCTTATCAAGGTGAGGTCTGGAGTGTATGGACCCTTGTATGGACAGTGCTCCTTCAGAAATGCCCTCCAGCTGCAAAGTGCCCAGAGGAAGGGACTCATAGAGGGACTTACCCAGCTCAGCACCACCAAAGGATGTGGCTCCCATTACCCTTCTCTGAAAATCCCTAAGCTGGATTTTCATGTGTTTATCCAGTAGCAAGGCCACACTGCTGAAGGATGCTTGCCAGCGGATACCTGCTGTGTGTAGTTACAGTTCCCTGCACAGCTGAACCTATGAATGCTACCACAGTGCTGGTAATCATGGCAAAAATAACACCAGGGACTGCTCTGGAACCAGGGTGCTCAGCTGTTAGCTTTCTTCTCTCTCTAGTTCATCTCTGAGTACTCATTCCTTTATCTGCAGCCCTGAAGACATGAGCCTCTAAGGACTGAGGCTATGTTGTATGCTGCTTTGCATACCTATCAAGTAATAAATTAACAAGGAAGGGATTTTCCTGAGACAGATCAAGCTTCTTACTAGAGGCATCTGGTAAGATATCACCAATCACTGTACACATGTAAAATTGCAGGTAGAGCAAGCCTGCACATGGAAATACCACTGTTTGTAAGTAAGAAATTACCATGATGGTTTGTTTTTCTGTTTCACTTTCCTCTTAGGAATTTCTTTCTGCTTCCATGCTTTATCTTCTGACCAAATTTCATAGTGCATGGAGTAGAGGAATGTGTGTGGGAAACACTTGGCACAGCCTGCCCTCCTGCCGCCCAGGCGTGAAGCCCTTCCCACTGCTCACCAAAGTCGCTGTCACACATTTCACCTGTGAGTCACTAATATCCCTGGTTGTTCATGCTGTGGCTTGTAAGCGATTAGTGCTTGTTCACATAGCTTTTATTTTTTTCCCCCTGCTCCTTCTGATTCAGCTGATTTAGATGGCAAATGGCTTCCTTGCTCACTCACCCTGCCATTAGTCACAGCCCTGCGGTTAATTCATGGTCCTTCCAGGGGCGGAGAAAGGACAAGCAGACAGAGGCAAGTGTTTAGTAATCAGGGATGGGCAAGTTGTTCTAAGGGGAGTCAATCACTCTTGTGATTTCATAGCACCTTAGAAGGGAGCTCAAGCCCTCCTGGCACCATCTGCCTGAGCATTTCACACGGAAGGTGCTAAAAAGGGATGCTGGAGATTTAGGTGTAAGCAGGAGTTGTAAATGAGCACCAACACACCAGGGAAACAGGCTCTGCTAGCTGTCTTGGAAGGTGGGGAGCTCCTGAACAGATGTCTACGCACCTCTTTGAGAAATAAATTTCTGCTTCTTAGTTTGGAGCAAGCTGCCGCCTCTTGCATATTGTGGCCTTCAGATGCATGGGGCTGGCATGGCTGCAGGCATCCATGGCATGGGAAGAAACCATTCCTAGTCTATTTGCTGACGGATGGGACTTGTGAGGCCAGCCCCTGGGCATGGCAGGAGAGAATACTGAACAGTCACATCGGGCAAGATGGCAACCCCTTCTCCAGCAGGAACAAAATTGCCCAGGGGAGAGTCCAAGAATGGAGCAAACAGGCAGCACTGTTCATTGCAAATGGTTTAAATCTCTGGGACTCATCATACCATGGGGAGTTTCTCCCAAGTGCCCATTTAAACAAGTTTAGGGCACTTGGGAACCCTGTTTCAGCAGCGTGAGCTACCTGCACGCATACACAAGCAATGCTGGGAGGGCCCCATGTTGACCAACTCTGACTCTTAAAAGCCCCTTGAAGTTTTCCTTGTCTCCAGTTTTCAGGAAGGTCTGCTGCCTTCTTACCGACAGCAATGAGAGTCCTTCCACCTCAGTACACAGAAACAAGACACTCTAACCACATGCTTGCATTTCTTTCTTGGTGTTTAACTGGGATTGCAGCCAGATGGGTACTGAAAACTGGTATCCAAGACCAGAATTTGGGCCAGTGATAATCTAACCTGACCTCCTGTGTAACCCAGGTCAGCCAGTTTAACGTGGTAATTCCTGCAAGGGAAGCATTAGTCTTCCTGGCTGTGCCACGAACTCTGCTCAGCCCAGTAATTTGTGCTTGAATTAGGTATATTCAGTCTTAGATCTGAAGCAATGATGACTTTTCTTCTCTCATGTTGGATAAAGGTCTGGTTTGTTGCATTAGAGTTTTCTCCCCAGCTACATTCGAGAAATGTTCAACAGTTAGATTAGAAGAACTATATCGCACATGATAGAGATATAATTTGGATGTGTACAAATATATTATGCCATTAAGAGTTTAACCCTGAAAATTCCCGAGTAAAAAGATGATGATTACAATTGTGGTGATTTCTTGAGGATGACTGTGAGTTATTTGTGCACACAGTTGTGATTCAGAGATTGTAGGAGTTGGGTGCAAATAATACAGAAGTAAATTTATGACTTCCTCCTCCACTTCACCCCTCTGACCTTGCTTTTCTCCTGCCTCCTCTGATATTTTGGTTACACAAAGACTTGTGAGGGGTGCTGGCTAAGAGACTGAGTGCACCTCAGCAAGTTTACTGATGACACCAAGCTGTGTGGTGTGGTCAACATGTTGGAGGAAAGGGATGAAGGGAATGCCATCCAGAAGGACCTGGACAGGCAGAGAGGTGGGACAGCACAACCATCATGAAGTCCAGCAAGGGCAAGTGCAAGGTCCTACACCTGGCTTGAGGCAATCCCAAGCACAAATACAGGCTGGGCAGAGACTGGATTGAGAGCAGCCCTGAAGAGAAGGCCTTGGGGGTGTTGGGTGATGAGCTGGGCTTGTTCAGCCTGGAGAAGGCTCCAGGAAGACCTTAGAGCAGCTTCTAGTACCTGAAGGGGGTCTATAAGAAAGCTGGAGAGGGACTTTTTACAAGGACATGTAGGGAAAGGACAAGGAGGAATGGCTTTAAGCTGAAAGAGGGGAGATTGAGATCAGATATTAGGAAGAAATTCTTTACTGTGAGGGTGGTGAGACCCGGTCTAGTGGAAGATGTCCCTGTCCAAGGCACGGGGGTTGGAATTAGATGATCTTTAAGGTCCCCTGCATGATTCTATGTTTCACAGAATATCCACTTTTGAAAACTGAGTCACGTTCTCCCACAAGAAATTTTTTATTAGAGTGTCTCATCTCTTGCACAGTATGAGAAAGAAAGAAAATAGGTTGTAGAAAGGAGATCAAAGATCTCAATATGACTCCACCACTAGTTAAATGACCAAAGGGCCAGAGTCTTTCCAGCAGAAAGATACTTCAGAGACTGCTCCCTGCCTGCCTTTCAGGATAAATGAGTTCATATGTTAATGCACCACCTTGAATGCACCACAGCCATATGTGCAAGATTTGTATATATCTACACTCATACTTACTTGAATATTGTACGCAAACAGATCCCTGCGAATACCTGTGCTGCTTCACTTTGAACTAAGAGCTGTCAGTGCCTCATAGCTTCCAGTAGAGGTGATCTGTATGTATACATGCACACACACATACGTGCATCAGCTTTAGCTCTATTACCTGCCAAAGAAAGGGATCCCTCCATTGAGCAGCAGGGAACAGGCATTTCCATCATGTTAGGCTGGATAGATCAGAGAGAGGTACAGACACAAAACAAAGCTACCCTGATTGGGAAGGAGTCAAAAACTCTAATTCAGCAAATATACACCCAGGGCCCAGTACTGCCCTTACTACAGCTGTGCTCTCCCTTTGTGTCATTGGCAGAATTTAGTCCATAAAGGGAGCTGATGTATTTTCTTCTGGTCTTTTCTAGTTCCTCTCCTTCCCATAAAAATGGCTGCACTTTACTTAGCAGGTCGCCACTCCTCAATCTGTGGCCTTTGGCTTCTGTGTAAGCATCTGAGAAAACAAGCCTATTACCAGTTAGATTACTGAAGTAGAATCTTTCCCTCCACCAAGGCCAATGAACTGAGAAAGGCTGAAATCCTCCAGAGTGGTTTAAATTTACAGGTCACATTGCTGGGGAAAGAACCTGCAATAAAAGCCAGGGGAGGAATGAACAGCAGGTGTCTTCTTTCATATTCATCCTCTTACTCCTAATTTCTCATCTCATTTCTTTTTCCATGGGCAAATGGGGTGAACAGGTCTCAGGTCGTCTGTGTCTAATGGAGATCAAGGAAATCCTGTTGCAAACATATATCACTTGTGGTATATTTTGGTCGCATAGGTTTTGTGACATTCAAGGAAGGAAACAGCTGAAACATCCCAAATGAAACTAAACTGTGCTTTCTCGCTGCAGTCACTGCTGGTGGCTCACTGAATAAGAAGCTCTCCTTAAAATGACGAACTCAGCCTAGAGGCTAGTGATCAGCTGCAATGGGTGGAAATCAAAACAAGGCTGTTGGTTTGGGGTACTTCTTTTTCTTGGCATCTAATGAATTTGCCCCATGTAGAGTAATCCAAAGCCAAGATTTTTTTTTCCAGAACTCTAAAATCACTAAATTTTCTTTTCTTAACAGGGTTTTATGTTTTGTGATATCCAGCCAGTGAGTGTGGAGCCTGTGGAGACCTGCTGACATGCTGAACCTGGAGAAAGGAGGGGAAAACCCAAACCAGTATTACTGCATCGCTAGTGGTGAAAAGGCTCAGATAACAACTGTAGCTGCTGGATATTTAAGCTCTGCATTTAACCCACCTTTCCTGGCTCCCTTTACAGCTCATGTTTGAACATCAAGCACTTTCTCTTTCCCAAGGCTTTTCCTTAATTGGATTTTTGTTGTGCCTGTTTTTTTCTTTTTTTTTTCCTCATCTGCGGCATAAGAAACTGTAAAAAAATAGTTTGGAGGAACCAAAAAGAAGCAACACTCTGGAGAATTTCAGGCAGGAATTACATAGCTTTCCTAAAAAGCCATTTTGCTTCTTACTCATGGCATGGGGAGGGAAGAGATGGGAGGCTTTTTGTTCTGCACAAGTTGGTGATGAACATGAAATGCAAGTTTAACTCAGGAATTGGAGCCAATTTTTTGCTCCGGAACGAGCAAAATGTAGGAGGTGGATCAATCTTGCTATCCCAGCTTTACGTGTGAATGTATAATAAACATTTGTGATAAAGGGAAGGGGTTTGGAAAGGGGCTGACTATTATTCTCTATTTGCCCTGTACTTGTTTTTCCTGGGGCCTTACTGGTCCCACAGGGTTACAGAACTGGGACTGACTGGCACATAGGCTGCTTGACTCCTGCTCCTGTTCCTGGTGACTGAGCCTTCATTTTCCACAATAACTCCACTATTGTGGGTTAGACTGTGGTCTTGACTCCAGTCTGTGCAGTGATTTATCTCACAAACAGCCATGTCACCTGCAGCAGTGAGGACTGCCCTGCTCAGACGGGAAGAGTGAGCACACTGGTGACTAAATCCCCCTTAACACGGCACCTCTCCTCTTCAGCAACCATGTCTGGCTTTATACACAATCTGAAGGAGAAGCAAAAATGAGAAGGTCATTACCTGGAATGTTTCCTTCAGCAGCTGACCTGGTGTAGAAGTTCCTGCCCCACCACCCTCTGGCTCCTGCTTGCTTATCTTTGCTATCTCTTCTAGGGTGGCAACCTTTCTGCAAGGCTGTGCTTAAACACAGCATCACTGAAAACATCCCTGCTGCAAATAAAAATATCCTCTTCTGAATCAGCACAGCTGAACGGGTAGTGAGCTGCTGCAGGTGAAAGCAAGCAGGTAGGATGCACATGAAGGGCCAATCTGAAGCCAAACAAGTAGTGCTTCTTACTCATGGCATGGGGAGCCATGAGCCATGCAAGAGCACCTATGGTGCTCACTGCAGTTGCAGTGGGTCCCTGCAATAACCCTTCAGTCAAGAAATATGTTTCAAATAATATGGTGGGCAACTGGATGTTGGACATGAGGAAATGGGAAGATATTTTACACCTCATTGTTCAGCAAGATTTCTCAGTAGGGATCTCTAAGGGGGGCTATAAACTGTTCACACTGTGCTTGTTACCAGGCCCCATGGCAATATATCCTACAGAGGTCTTCAATAAAATTAAGGGTTTAACCTTCTTGAAAAGAACTGCTGGCAAGCCCTGTGTATAGCTTTGCTCCTCCAAGATTTTCATGGCCCTGTGTCCCATAGGCTCACAAATGGACACATACACTGATCCTCATAGCACAAATGCTTCTGAAAAAGAGGGTTCTGTCATCATATAGTTTTGCCAGTTTTCAAAGGGCACTGGACATCAACTGTCGTCTTTTTTGAAGAAGCATTCATTCATAGGCCTGCAGTAAGAAATGCTGCAGATGCCCTGATAAAAGGTTGGTGAGATATTTCTCAAGCCATGCCAATCACTGCAATAACAGCTGTATCCAGGCCTGAAATCCTGGGTTTGGGGATGCAGCTGCACCCCTCTGTATAAATGCAGTGACTCTGCAGGCATCCTGAAGTCACTGAGTGCTAGAGGGCTTTCTATCTTCTCTCCTTCCAGAAGACTGCAGCATCGTGTTGTATTGGAGCTGCAGCCACAGGCATTATCTAAGGATAGGACTGCTGCCAGAGATTTGGAGACATGCTGATTTCCACTGTGCTTTTCTAGACTTTATTACCTTATAAAAGAAGCAATCAACTTTCTTGCAAGAGAACAGGGCTTTGCATTATTGTACTATTTTTCACTTCCAAATCACTTTACAAACATTAAGCAGCGCATCCTCACAACACACTTCCAGGGGGCTGTTGGTATGTTTTATCTTAACGTTACAGTTGTATTTAATCAAGCAAACAGGAAACTAGTTTCTCATCAAATCTCCATTTTCTGGCCTTCAGGTTAGACCCACAGGCACAGTACCATTCTTTGTCTGGCTTGGGGTTGGTCTCTAATTAGTCTAGATGGCATCACTACAGAAAAACAGCCTGGACAATAATCTGGGGGCAGGCTGTGAATGCCAGTACCAGGCTGCAGTGACTGCATCTCATGGTTTTACTTTCAAGAGTAAATGTTCAAGCTCTTGGGCCTTTGCAACCTTCTCCTTTCATCCAGTCCTACACAGTGCATTCACTTCGCAGCTGCAGCTCAACCTCCTTGACTGAATGGCTTGTTTTAAAGGCATCTATTCCCTGGAGCTTATAACCACACAGGACAACAGAAAATGACCTGCTGATAAAATGTGGTGGTACTAATCTCTCCCAAAGCATATTTTCAGGCTCCATTAACTATATAGTCAATAGTGAAGAACAAGTACAACTGTCAGGGAAGCAGCAGGATGGGGGAACTGGTACCTTGGCCCCAGAGGAAAGCAAAATGTTCCATGTGCTTCCAAGCTGCTGCTTCACACTTTTTGGAGGATCTAAATAATTTTTGTGACCACACGGTGTCTTCTCACTCGCCCATCCTGCATCAGTGTATTCACATGTCCATATGCAGAGCTGTTTTTAATTTTAGTGAATAAAATATAGCCATCTGACCACTGTCTGAAGCTCCCAAATAACCTTTCTGACCAAGCGCACTCACTTTTTACATTATGCTGTGCTGTGATTTTCATGGTGCTTAGAAAACTAAATGAATCACCAGCTTCAAGTCCCATCCCAGTTGTTCGTAGCTCCTGGCCAGGATACACAGCAGCAAAACACTCTGGGCTCATTTTCGTATTGCATTTCCCAGAGGCTCTGTGTAAGTAAAAGGGCTGTGAAAGCCCCCTGACTGTTCATCACTGCTTTCATGAAGGCAAAACCCAGGAAGCTGGAGCGCTTAGTCTCTGTCTTGTATGTCAATAGCCTTTCAATGGTAGATTTTGAAAAAGGCCAATGGCTCACTTCAAAGGAAAATCCCACCATGAGATGATAGTTCTCAGTTACCAGAGTCCCTTTAATCTGAACATCATGGTGCATCTGCTGAGGGGTTAAACACATTAATACTGTCCAGATTTCTGTTTAACATTCAGAGGCCAAACATCACATCTGAAAACATGACAGTGCTGTTGTCCTTGCTCCTGTACCAGTCTACACGCATAAGACAACATATGGCCTACTGCATAAGACAAATAAAAGCTGGATTTCCTAAACTGCAACCACAGCAGAGTCAATGAACTTATAAAGATTGGTGGAAAACTTCTCCACATCAATGGATTTCATGCTTATGGAAGATCATTCGCATATCTGTATTTCCTACTGCTGTTAAAGATTATGGCTGTAATCCTACATGAATGGTTTTTCAGAGTTTTAACTGCTGCTAACCATCAGGGAGGCAAGATGGTGCAAACCTCATGGACTGAGCTAGTTTGTGATCTCACTCTATTACACAATAGTTTTAGTAGCCCCAGTGGTGTAATGCTGCATAGAAAAAGCTCTAAGGATTTCTGGAGGTTATAGACAGTCCTGAGCAGTTATTTTATGTCCTGGGAGAGAGAAATAGGAATGAACAGGAGTTCAAAGTCTGGATTATCATAAGGCTAGCAAAACACATTCCCGTAGCCTGCAAGCGTATGAAGACATCATACCTGGCTCATTTCCTTTTCTCTTGCCTGTAGCAGCCACAGCTTTGGCCCTGCTTTATTTGTGGTACATCAATGTCTCAATCACACGTGACTGTGGGGCCTGATCCTCACGTAGTAGGTAGCTCTCTTGATGCTGGCAGGTCTGTCTGAATGCCAGCCAGTGATTAGGCTGGCAGCTCTGTACTAGGCAGGGAAACACTATTTCCATGACTTTATATCTTTTGTTTAATGGCTTTTTTCCCCCCTTTAAAGGCATTTACATTTCAGACATAAAATATGTTCAGATTCGAACTTATTCTGGGTCAGGTCTCCTCCAAAATGTCTGTATTTTAAGTTTCTATTCAATTTTCCTATAAAATCAATATGTCTGTCAAGAAGCAGCGTGAAGGGCAGGCTGGGCTTAAATCCGCCAAATTCAGTTTGGATTTTTATCAGCACCGAACAGCTGCCGAGGGGTGAGGCAATGGCACCTGAAGGCTGAGGGAAGAACAGAGGTCCTGGGGGAGATGGGGTGACAAAGAGCAAGAGCAAAACCAGTGCTCTGCAAAATGGGGTTCTTGCCCTAATAACAGGAAGGTACAGAAGGAAACAGTACTGTTAACCTGCCCCTCCCAGGGAGTGCTACTCAAGACACATAGCAGGTATTTTGCTCTCTAAGCCTTTGCCAGCTCTTGTGTTTCAGAGCCCCTCTGCTGTTTCAGGGCTGACCCTTGGGTCTCTCCTTGCAGCTGAGGATGGGGCTGGCTTGGATGCCCTGGCCAGTGTCTACACTTGCCTCTGCTGCCTCTGTATATCGTGTGCTTCCTCCCTGAAATGTTTGGGTCAAAATGAGCCAACTTGCTGCAGTCCCACGGTTTAAACTCTTCAGATCACTGCTACTAAGATCCGCTGAAATTCAACTACTCAAGCACATGAGCTGATCTGAGAGCACAGCTTCTTACCTTTTTCCTACCAAAACAGCTGCTCCAGCATTTTAGTCATTGTCAGTTCAGGATCCAGTAGCCTAATATCAGAGATTACTTTTATCTACTGCATAATACCGGCATTTTCTGTGCCATTTGACTGGATTTTTGATGATGTCTCATATCATGATGATGTCGCTTTGCCATGGTGAGCAGTCTTTAAAAGAAATCTCATGCCCATGCATGTGCTCAGTGCTTTGCAGAGCTTTCATGTTTACCAAAACATATCCTAATGTCCCTTCTGGACCTCCCTGGGAGCCTTCATGCAGCAGTTGTTTTAGTTATCTGTATATTTTTCTCCTTGAGTCAGATGATTTCTCCGTTCTTGGACAGACTACACAAACTGTTCCTTACCCAGACACCATAAGTCTTTCTGCCCACAGAAATTGCTGAGTCTCTCTTTACATAAATGAAACATGCTCATATTTCTCAAATTCTTGGTCATCTTCCCTGATTCAGCTACATGTCAATGACCTCTGTTATGACATAGATATAATTTCAAACAACACAGATTCCATCTGCAGCTGAAATCCCATTTAATAACTTTTTTCTTATTAGAAATATATACTCTAGTGAGTGGAGCAGTGAAATTACCATGATGGTTTTTTGTGCCCCGTTAGCAGCTCTGACCTGACCTAACACAGGCTGGCTCACACAGCCTCTTACTCAGCGTTTTTCCATGGATGGGGTGTAGGCCAGCCACATATGCGGAGCTTGTGGGTTTGTGTCATGTGCGATGAGACAGGACAGGGTGGGAGGAAATTCATGACACTTAACTGAGGTGCTCTAGTTATAACCCTAATTACCCAGTCTCTTTTTCTAACTACTGTTTAACCTAACTCCCTTCCCTCTCTCAGAAGGACATGTTTGTTTTTCCCACATCATTCCCTACAACTGGTACAAGAACAGCTTGACTGTAAATGTGGTGACCTGAGCAAGGGCATAGTATACGGGATCCATCTTCATAGTATGGACCACCTCCCTGGGTGCTGTAACAGAAGTGAGATTCCCATGCTTAGCCCAACGAAACTCCGTGGAAACAATGAGATTGGGAGCAGAAGCATGTGATGGTCATTCCAGTTTTACCAGTAAAGCATCAGTTACTGAGTTAACGGTGTTCAGTTTCCTCTACAGAACAGTTTCTCCAGAAGATGATCTCCTTTATGTTCGTAATTACTTTGTTTCCAAAATAGCTCTCTCCCTATGAAAAGGTAGCCTGTCTCATTCTGCTTGTTATGATCAATAATACACACATCCTTGTGGAGAAATAAAAGTTTTTTCACAACTTCTTTACCCTTACTGGTTCTGAGGACCAAAGCCTCCTCTCTCCCTGCACTATGATGTATATTACATCTGCAATGAAGTACTGTTGTGTTTATAACCAGGAGTGTCTGCTTTCCCAAATCTCTGCCTTTTGAAGTTCTGCTGTTGTCCCATGTCCTGACCTGCTCTGCTGCCACGCACACAAGCATCCTCCTTGCCCCATCCTCTCTATGTGGGTAGCTCATGGTCCTGCTACACTCCAGTGTTTGTCTTGCAACTTGCATAGTTCATAGAATCATAGAATAGCCCAGGTCGGAAGGGATCTCAAAAGATCACCTGGTCCAACTTTCTGTAGGAAATGGAATCTAGATGAGGCTATCCTATCCAACAGCATCCTCTCCAACAGCATCTTGAACACCTCCAGCAATGGAGGCTCTACCACATTCCTGTGGAGGTTGTTCTACTGTAAACAATTCCTTTCTTATATCATGAAGAAACCTCTCCTGGTGCAGCTTGTACACTTTGGCCCTTTTCCATGTGGCTCCTTATAAGAAAGACACTCCGTCCTCTTTGTAGCCGCCCTATACGTATATAGGAATTCTGTGATGAGATCCCCCTGAGCCTTCTCTTCTCCAGGGAGAAGGGACCTACCTCTCTCAGTCTTTTTGCAGAAGTCCTGTGTTCACAGTGTCTGCTGCTAGACGTATCATGTTTATACAGGATCTCCTTGCACAGCCCATGTTTACTGCCCATGACCCTGCCATTCCCCCATGTTTATATTCTGTGGCCCACATTTACATACTGTGACATCCGAGGCCCTGCTGCCTGTTCATGGTTTCACCTTCCAACATCTGCCACTCAGTGAACCTTTGCTCTTGGGTTCAAAGTTTAAAATGAAATGTAGTCATAAGCGGAAGATAAAGAAAACAAGTGAAACAAGACACCTATGTCCTTGCATACTTCTGCTGATGTCCTTGATATGAATTGATCTTTCCATTCCCCTTGATATGCAGTCAGTGGACCCTTTGTACAGTGTGGAGTGCAGAGATCAAAACAAGCACATCTGATGAGCTCATTTCTAACAATATTTTGAAGTTGTCTTTTTCTAGTGTATCTACCTCCTAAATTCTCTCTGGCTATACTTTGCATTTCTCTCATTAGAAACATGCTCTTCCAGGCAGGCCACTGACATTGCAAAGAAAGTTAATGTCCTCACTTGGAAGCTAAAACATAATTTGAGGTGCCTAAACTCACATTCATGCACACATAGAGTTACACACACGCAGAGTTAAAGCTCTCAAACATGCCTGTATCTCTTTAACCCAACCAGGTCACCAAAATTTAGGATCTTGTAAAATATTTCAGTTACATGGAGAAAACTGAAGATGAGTTCAAACATTTTTACACCAGCTTGTTTGCTGTAAGAAAGTACAAAGTCCTGAACACAGGAGCAGTAAGTTACTGTTCATGCACAACTGGCTTTATTTTAATCACAATTCCCAAACTATGTGAGCTCTTCCCAGATTTTTTTTCCTGCGCCCTTTCCTCAGCAACACATGGCTGTGATTTCTCAGGCTGTTTGCCTGCCTTTTGTGCAGCTTCAGAGCTGGGGCTCTCTGCTGCACCGTCCCAGTTTCATTCATTGCTCTGCCTGCACATCCAGAGTCCACATGGCCCCTGGAAAAATTTCTTTACTGGGATCTATCAAATTCCCATGTTATCAGTGCCTTTCTCTGTGCTTGCATCGAGCTTTTGAGGCTCTAGTTTCCTAAAAGACCTTAATGGCATCTCACAGTTAAATTAAACAAAGGCTGCGGAAAATGTGCTGGCTGGGAGCTTTTGCTTGACCTTCATCACAGGTTTCTGGTCTCACAGCTGACCTGCACAGTGCCATCCCTTTCCCTATGCTGGGGACCCACTGGAAAGGCTGCAGCCAAGTTTCGTCCAGTGTCCTGTCATGCCATGGCTGCTGCCAACCCTCCCAGAGCCTGCCAAAGCAGGGTTTCCTATAATACCTGCTCCCCCTGCCCTCAGTCTGGTTTTTGGGGACTGAAAAGGGATAAAGACAGCTTATGCAAGACACAGATCTGACACAATCTTCCCACAACAGGGCTAGGCCAGGAAGGGGTTGAATGATTTCTGCAGCCACTGTAGTTGTTAGGAGGGATGCCCATAGCTCCCAGCACTCAGGAAGCAGAAAATGCCAGATTTGAGTCAGACCTGAGCTCTGACTGTAATGAGGATAATGACCTGTACTTTAAAGAGCTCGAGTTCATCAACATTTGCAGTGTGCTGTGCTCTCAAACTCAATTATCACTGTTACATGTCATCCTGCTACTGATCTAACTTACAAATTGCTTCTTTCCATCCTACAATGATTTGGAGCTAGAAATAAGTCAGGTTTCACGAAAGCATGAAGGGTGCATGCTTAGAGACATCATGCACACCTCTGGTCATACATATCCCATGACATCGCTCACTTATCTCTCCTCAGAGCCCTGCAGCTCACATGTGGCTGCAGAAGTGTGTAATGTGTAGTGCCCATTGGGTGCATGCACCACAGGTAGTTTTTCCCAAGGCTGCAACACACATGCTGTTAGAAATGTGCCATTTGTTTCATCAAAATTCACCTGGATACAGTGTGCAGCCATAGCTTTCATTATGTGCTCTTTTTTTCCCCACACTGTGGAAAACTGTACTGTAATCAGACTCCTTTCAATCTTGGTTTTGATAATTTAAGGGGATTGAGCTCACATTTCTCATTGGAAGTGGTTTTTTCTCCAGTGCTCAACTAATCCCCATGACACATTTCTTGACTTTTCCAGTTTGCCAGTGTACATTTAAAAAGGACACCAGAGCTGCAAGAATTTTTCCAGGATCAGCTTTAGGCAATTAGAGAGAGGCAAGATGTCTTCTCTGCTTCCACTAAACAACTTCTTTGCTTGTACAGACAAAAACTGCTTTGTCCTGTCACCTTGGGAGCTCATGTTGAGTTGCTTGTCAGATAGAACCCCTAAATCCTTCCAGCTTTTCAGAGGCAGTCTCATTCTGCAGATGGTCAGCTCTCTTTGCTATGAAATCTGTAATTTTCCATATCTCTGATTTAAAATACAGGTCATTTGAAACAGCTTAATTTAGCATTCTCTCCAAATGATTCTAGATGACAGCCCTATCTTCATCACTATTTATCATTCTGTCAAACTTCATGTCATCTGCAGTAAATTATCTCAGCAGTGTTTCTCATATTTGCTTCCAGAACAGTGCAGAAAGTATCGAATAGCATTGAGCATATACTGATTCCTGCAGTTCATCATTAGATGATTCCCCATTGACAGTCACTTTTTGAGTTCTATCAATTACTGTGTTCACAATCCAATTAATGCGTGCTTTATTCATGTTGTATGCTGCTCCTTTTAATAAATGCTACAGGAGTACCAAGCTCTAAGAAGTTCTGTTTACCATCACCACTCAGCTCTGCAGCCCCTCCAGTGACGAAATCAAACTAGTCTGAAAAAGACAGTGCACCATGTGTCTGCTGTTAATTACGTTTGTATTGTTCCCTTCTTTGCTAACTGAATCTTGCTAATGGAAGCATTCCCGTTACCTTGTCTGAGAGTGGTGGAGTAGCTGGCTGCAGTTACGCAAATAATCTTGATTTCCATGTGACTGCCTTCACATGGGCCCATTTCCAGCCCACTTGAACTTTCCAGCTTTTCCAGTATTTAACATCATTGTGCCAAGTCTCCCTCCCCTGCCTCATTTACGGGTCTTGAGTTGAAGTTACCTGGACCTGCTGATTCTCAAGCATCTCCACTATTGTGCTGTCAATGGACTAAGAAGCCATAGAAACCCACTGTTCTTTTTCTTGCCAATACAGAAATATTTATTGAATGTTTTCATTTTCTTCTGTGGAGCTCCCAAAAAGAGGTTTCTGACTGTAATTTTACAAGGAAGTTACGACGTCTGGTCTCTATGCCAAGTTCCCTGTTCATTTAGTGTGTTTTTGTCTGGCTCAGCTCCATCTGGATATAAGCATGCTGGCAAATAGGACTGGCAGAGACTTGCTGTGATATAATCTTGTGGCGTTATGATATAATCCCTTTCACAAACTGCTTAAGCTTAAAAGTGACTGGATTGTTTGTTTCTCTGGGAAAGGCTCAGAGAACCTCATTCCTCTGGAAGAAACTTCCTTCCAATTTCCAGCCTAACCTTATTCATGGCTAGCTTACAAATATTTTGCTGCACCAACATTTTCCTTTTTCTTAAGCATCTTTTCCATCCTTCACATGTACTCCAGGGTTGTATAATAGCCATATTATGCAACACAGTCTTTGATGTGATCAGTTAAAGAGCCAATGTGTTTTGGTTTCTTCATGTCTAATAGACTCCCTGTTCTTCCAGCCATTCAAGCTATTCTTCTCTGAACTTGTTCCAGTTTGAGTTCTTCTTTCCTTGACCTGAGAATGACCAAATGACATCTTATCAAGGCTTTGCATAACAGTACTGGTATTTCCATTTTTTTTGCTGGCAATGCTTCCCTCAGTGTGTCCCACTTTTCTCTTAAACACCCTAATATATGTGTTCTTGCTTCTCGCTATGGGGTGGAGACACTAAGGAGATGGCAAGAGGAGTAAATATACAAATACTTATGAAATAAATCATGGACTGTGATTTCCAAAATCTCCACAGTATCTTAGGGCCCTATTCTCACTTTCAAGGGTGCTTCAGCTCTAGTGCAGTTTTCTGTAGTGTTTAGGCATCAGATGTACATATGGCCCTTAAATTCTAATTCTGGTAAAACCCTACCTGCACCTTTAGGTCCCTAAAACAGCTGACCTTCGGCACATTGAGTACATCTTAGAAAGGACTTCAGCTTCTAGGTCACTTAAGCATTTTTTTAAATAGTTCCCTTAGAGGCCATACAGTGGGCATGGTTTGCAAGTCTAAGAGCAGCTTAAACAGCATGCATCAGTACTGACTAATCATGACTGTATGGAAAGTCTTCAAAGTATTTGAGTAATAAAAGCAACAGTACAATTTTCCTTAAATAGTCTTATACCAGGAAAAAGCTAGCAGGGATTTTCCACTGAAGACTAAAGGATAGTTCACTGACAGACCTTGACACAGGAAAAGAACCTCTGTATGATCTCTGGTCTTCTCACTTGCATCTACTCTGGGAGTTGAGTGCCCAATATTTTTGTGCTATTAGTTTTCCTCTTTTTATGTCACGCTTATCACCCTACACCTTGCAGAAAATTGTCCTTTCTCCCATTTGGCAGGATTCAGGTTCCCCCACATAGAAACAGAATACCTGAAGGCCAGCAGGGAGAAGCAGAGACAGAGGATGGTCCCTGTGTGATGAAGGCATACATGTGCCTTAATTCATCTTCCAGGGAAAGCAACGGAGGGCTTCGAGAAACCCATCTGTAAAATCATGAAGAAAGAGGGTCAACTGAGAAGAATTGTTTGCTTTTATTGTAAATACAAGATCAAAACAAAGACAAGAGATGTAAATTCAAAACACAGAGAATGTCATATTTCCTTACACTGTGACACTGTGAGTCTCTAAGCTATGGGCATGTGTAGGCTAACAGAGTACATGGGGCAAGTATCACTGTACACTTGCATTTTCCTTATATTTTTCCCAAGGTGTCCATTTTTGGTCCCTATTGGAAACATGATTATAGGCTAGGTGAGCCTTTGGTAGGAGCTGGCATGAATGTCTTCTGGTGTGGTGTAGGTGGATGCCTGCTCAGCTTTGGCTGTGCTATGGTGTCAAACACAGGCTGCTGATCTACTTCCTTATAATACTGCATGAATGGCGAAACATGAGGGAGGTTTTGGTGGAGCTGTTGTTGTGCCTGGCTCTTGTCTGTGGCAAATCAATATTGTAGCAGGTCACTGAGATCAGGTGCATTTTCTGTCACAACCACCTTGTGTTGCCATTAATTATCTTCTCTTTGCTTGACCATAGTATGCCATGGTGGCTGCTGACTTCTCTTCATCTCTGACAGCACAGTTTCCTGTTACAAATAAACCAGTTTTGGAAGTAGTTGGTGTTTAAATCAGTGCACAGCGCAGCTTTGCTCTCCCTTCCATCTTTGGCTGCACAGTCCCTCTCCACCTCTTCCCCTGCCCTGGCACTTATCTTACTCGACAGTAAGCTGATTCAGGGATTCAGTCCCTCAGAAATTATTCCTTATTTTGTGGGGTTATTGTTCCCATGGGTTTGCAGCACAAGCTGGTTCAAAATGATGTCAGAGTCCTGCTACTGGTTTACAGGAAACAGTGGGAGGGGATGGGAAAGGGGAACAAGAGCACACTTTTCACGAGCCATTGTTGTTAGCTTGGCTGTGCATCATGAACCCTCATCCCAGAAAACTCTGAATCTGTCTGGATGGAGAGTGAACATCTGTGTCCATACCACTTTGCTGTGAAGTTTGCTTACTACAGTCCTTTGAGAGATTATTTTGAAAAAAAAAAGAAAAGGATCTTTTCCTTTTTTTCAGCTCAGGCATTCATTTCCTAGAGACAAAGACCATTCTTAGTCATGTCTGCATGGAAGACATGGAGAAATTAACACTGTTTTAACATACAACTATTCTTAAATTAATGTGGATAATTAAACAGCCCATAATTAACTTTATGGTAATATTTTTCAAAACAGACAATCAAACCTTAACTACACTTCTATTAAAATATTGATACAAAGCCTCTGCTCTAATAACGTCATATATCTAACAGCAATTTCAAGCATTTAATCAGACTAGTTCTTCAGGTTAATAGATCAGCTTGTACTTCAAATTATCTTTATGTTCTTTGAAAACAGCAATTATTCAAACTTTATGCTACTCCTGCCAAGTCACTTAATAGCATTATACCAATGATAACGGTATTGATAATGAGGTTCAAAGGGGTTTGACAGTTTTCCCCTCCCATTATAATTCCCTGAGGAGGTAAAGGTGGCTATACTCCAACCCTGTGAATGTCTGTCTGGTGCTTAAAGTTAGGTGACAGTGGCCTGGGCCCAGGAGTAAGGTGCCCAAATTATGATAAAAGAGTCAATGATGACAAGCTCGGTGTGCTTGGACTCAAGCAAGAAGTAGGCTGGGACAGTTTATACTGGAGGTGGACACTGCTGGAACCCCAATGCATTTCAGAAATACTTAGGTACTTCTAACTGGTGTAAGAGAGAAAAGAGGAGTGGGAGCAAGATCAAATAGCACAGAGCAAGGTCCAGACTGCCAGCACTGATGTCTGTGATGGGCTTGGGCAGGACCTCAGTGCCATGAACTGGTAGGTGGCTGCAATGCTACCAGCCAAGCATGGGCACCAACATCGTGATATGCTCCAGGATGCTCCAGGATGCTGGACCTTTCCATAAATCTGTTCCTGTGCCAGCCAGAGGGCTTTATATGGGATTATGGATATGACTACCTACGCACATTGTTGTTTGTTATCTTCATTAATTTCTCATGCCATGTTGTGCAGTTCTGCTCATCCTACTCAGCCTCCCCTCAAGCCATGGTCTACTTAAGGGCCTGGTCATTTGTCTGCAGCCCTAATTCAAGGTGCAAAGGCCAGGAGACAGTCCAGAGAAACCACACCATAGCATCCTCAACACTTGACTGAGTGCAAAAATACCACAGCTCAGGGAGGAGCCGGCAGTGCACTCAGCAGGGGCTAAACCAGTCTAGGTCTGACCTTGTCCTCGCCATGAGCAGATGGAAACTCATATCCTTCCCTTGCCAGGAGCATTTTGTACCATTAGGCAAAACATAAAGATAGACAAGGAAGGCAAACCCAGGTCTTGTTGCTTGCAGCTGTGTGTCCTACAGTGTCCAGCTGCTGCTAACTCATCTCTTCCTCCTCCCAGCAGAACACCTCCTGTCCGACAGCAGCAGATTGCTGTAAGTTTGCAACTCATCTGGGGACTTGAGGGGTGGTCCCCAGCGTTTTGGCCTGCTGTGGCCAAGAAAAACAACTCTCACTCCCAGTTTCTCCAATGCCTGCATTTTAAGCAGCGTTATCCCTGTTCTGCTAGTCATCCATGTCCAGTGGAGTGCCTCACTCTGCAACCTGAATGCTCAAAGACTTTTGAATGTCAAAGCTCAATATCTTCCACTGTCCCAACTCTGGGCTGGTTTAGATAGGGCTTAGGAGGTCTGAGTTATGTAGTTTTGAGACCCCAAAAACCCTTCTTGACTTTTCCAGCACGTCAGGGGTTGACTGTCTGCTTTACCAAATCACTCTGCGATTTGGTTGTGACACTGCTTCCAGAGCATGCCAGAGTGGCAGGGGATGTAATGAGTGCTTCCAGAAAGTACAAGGGTAATTTGATGGAGGGTGCTTGAGAAGCATAAAGTGATATATAACCTGCAAAACAAGTTTAATGAAATGCTTTAAATCGCTGTGTTATGTAACCACATCAACACAGCAGCACCAACACCAAAACACTGAACCGAAGCTAGGGTTTTCCAAGCTGGGATAGTCAAAAAGTGCTAAGAATTCAACCACCTCACCCACATTACTGAATATGCAGAAGACAAGGAATCAGTCGCTGATTTTTGTGGTAAAATAGTCACTATAGCTTGATAATTACTGCTATTTATTTCAGCAAGGTGCACCAGACTCCCCAGGGCATGATTCTTCACTTTTTCTGCAACATATAAAGGAGGAAAAGGATGGAGAAGAGTATCTTCCCCACTGACCTGCCTGAGCCAGAGCTTTCCTTTTTTCCCATGAATGAGGGTCGGAATTACTCCACATCATATGAGTGACTCTAGATATCTGTCCTGGATGACCTATACTTCTCCCCTAATTTCAGGTCCTCCCAACTAGCCAAGTACCTTTTGCAATGTGCTCAACTCAAAGGTATAATTTTTCTCTCTTTCGATTAGACTCATCTGCACTGATGAGATACAATGGAGATTTTAGAAATTCCTGGTTTGGGAAGTAACTTTCTTGCACAGTTAACAGTCCAGATTTTGGTATCAGTGTCTAAATCCATATTCCTTACTCTGATTTAAGCTTAACATTGTGTTACCTGAACATCTTCCTACAAAAGATTTTCATCATCACTACAAAGGGGCAATGGTGAGATAAAATCAATTTGCCATCCAGTGAGAAGGAAGGAGTCCTCTTGCTGAAGCTATGGCCAGAGATGAGCCCTTTTTGCCCTGTGATAGTCTAATTTAGAAGCAGGAAATTCCTCAAAATAACCAGCTCCTAGTCCCAGCTGAGAGCTGGCTGATGAAAGTGCTGTGAAATATTTAACTGTGCATAGTAGCAGAATATTAAGAACAGATGTGGTCAAAAAAATCAGCTACACCTAGAATGAACACAAACCTCTGTACAGCGGCCCTGGCTCCAGCAGCATCCAGCAAGGGCTCTGCCCACCAGCACTACAGTGCCTGAAGCTGCTGTCGGCACCTCTGTACCTTGTCCTGGTGCTCTCTCCCTGATGACACATGGGAAGAGCTGATGTTATTCCTTTACTTGGGAGCTGCCTTTATATCTGATTGCCTATGATGTAAATGCTCTCAATCTTAGTGCCTGAGAGCACAGAGAGGTAACCATGCTGCAGGAACCACTCTGCCATGGCTGTTACCATCCAAGGACACAGGAAGAGCATGAGTTGCATGGAGAGGTAAAACAGACTGACACAGACAGACCTGCTGTTGCATGGGAAGAAGCAGGCTGGCAGCTCTTCCCATAGCATTTACTGCTCTTTATTTATCAGAAAATGCCCTAATCCTTGGTTAGATGTGAACAGGAACTATCTCAAAGTTGGGAAGTGTTTGGGATTGAAACATCATTTGAGGATCTAAGGATCAGATTCTCAGATCTCATGATGTATCTTGATGAATCTCAGATCTCATGATCAGAGACTCAGTTCTCAGGAACTGGGTGGAACGTGCACAAAACCACATTTAAATTGCCCAAAAGACAGGACCCTACTTTCCAGGGTGCCAGTTATTGGGGTTTTCCAGGTACTGACAGCTCAGAGCTATCAGTGACTCTAGTTGTTCATTACAGCATTTCTGACAGTTAAGTTTCTTTTATCTGGGTGCCTTGAATACGGATTCAGGAGTTTGGAATTTCACTCCAGGTCCTGGAGTTTGGAATTTCACCCAGTCACAATATTTCCTTGCTCCCTGGCTCTTATTCCAGGGCCCTATGCTTCGGACTTACATTACTTACTTTCTCAGCAGACTAAGTCTTGGTATCTTTTAGGTGTTACCCAGCAGATATTTTTTAGAAATTTTATTTAGTTATAACAGTCAAGTGTTTTCACAATGAATTCAAGAAAAAAAAATAATTGAGAGTTTAATTTCTTTGCACAGAGGTTAGAGTAGCTCAGTCAGTTGTCCCTTTTTGAACCAGTGGATGCAAATGGGATGGTTTTGATTGCTGCCCAGAGGTGGCTGGCTGGCTCTGACTCACTGCATGCAGTTTTATGTACAGCCACTGAAACAGTCTGAGTCACAAGGAGAAGCACAACAGCTGACAGTGAGAGGTAATCATGCAAAGGATATTACAACCATGAAGGCACTTCAGGCACAGCTCCTGGTGGACAGCAGGAAGAGGGCACAAATATATCTATGTAATTCTTAATTAACTACAAAAAATGGCTGGGTCCCTTTGCTCTCTCCCCTCCCCCGTCTTATTTCCCAGACCATAAACCAAGTCTTCAGCAGGTATAAACTGGCACAGGCTCTTTGACTTCAAAGGAGCTGTATCAGTTTGAACCAACAGAGATTCTGACGCCATATGGCCCTAATTATGTTAATGCGAGGCCCAAAGGATGCAGTGCAATAATAAAAAGGAAATACTGTGTGATCCATCATAGCTTTGGCACTCAGGACAGGACTTTCAAATGTATTTAGGCACCAAAAGAAGCAGACAGGTGTGTAGGAGATTTTCTGTGTTCCATTTTCCCATGATAAAAGTTTATTTCCTTTCTATCCCAAACCAGGCTTGAGAATCCCTGCAAAGGGGGAGAAAGCACTCTCCCAAAGTGACCAGGGAGAGAGATTTTATTTTTATCACCAGGGAAATGAGAGATACATTTCCAAGGTGGATCTCTAACTACTTTGTCTCTAGACTTTTACCTCTGCGAGTGCTCAGCAGGGTACCAGCATTTGCAGCCCAGCGTAGCACCAGGGCCTGCTGACACCTACAAGGGGACGGGTAAGTCTGCTGCAAGGTGTAGCTGGAGCAAAACCTTGGCAGGAGGTAAGGATCTCAGCAACCTGAATGATTTAAACCAAGCTGGCTCACCCCCAGGAGCATCTGCTGCAGCATAAGAAGCCATGCTGCTCTATTAGCACAGGTCCTTGCAGTTCCATCCTGGTGCACGGAGCTGCAGGAGGATATTAGGAGGGCAACTGCAACATGTTCCCGTTCTCGGCAAATGGAAACCTACCACACTCTGAGTTCCCCCAGGCCTATTGGTATGGAACCCTTCAACATCATGGAAATTTCCTTTGATTTTAAATCCAAACAACAAACCACTGTTATTCTTGGACATTTATATTACATTTTCCTCATATTTTCCATCTCATGGATGATTAAAAACAAATTATTGCATTAAGGTGTTTGAAGTTAGGATACTCTGTGCAGTACTTGTTTGTTTCTAAGTCCTTGTCAGGAATTTCCTGCTGATCTGGTTTTACGTTGTCTTTACCTAAAACAAATTTTCATGGAGGACTGAAATAGTCCCTAAATAATTTAAAAAGGGTTCTCCCATTTCAGGCTGTTTTCTAAAACCCTTGTAATCTTTGTCTTGCCAGGTAATGAAGCAAGATTGCTGAAAGCATACTCAGGTTGCCCTAAAGGAGTGGGAAACAGATTGCTTAATACAGCAAGAGTTACATCCCACGTAATAATTTTCATGGTCATTTTTCATTGTTCTAATGCCTTTATATTGGTGCTCGCTTGTAGTGTACTTAGGAGTGATGCAACTCTGATGCTGTAATCACCTGGTAGGCAGCTGGATAAATTCCCCTTAAAAAATAAGGTCACCATTTCACAAAGACTTCCTGGCATGAAAACATGTTTACTGATTGCTTGCATTTGGTATAACTTGGTTTTTAGATACATCACTGTTAAGAGGTTAGATGCAAAACCAGTGCATGGATGTACTTGCTGTGAGGTGCTGCTGCCCTTCTGAAGGGCTTGCAATACTAGATGCTTTTGCTTTAATTCCCAACATATACTAACTAATGTGTCAGAGGCACACATTACCCTTGGGACTAGCTAGAAAATGTGGAAAGTGAAGAGTAAGATAAATCAAGCAGTCAGGCTGCTCTCCCTGTACATGTGAGGATAATGTTTAAGTCTCTACTCTGCCTGAGCCAAAACAGTTAATGGAAATAGTGTTCCTGAAAGCTGGCAAACACTTGTCTGCTCTGCTAGTCTGTAATGAGCCTCTCTAAATTTAATCACTTCTTCTTTTTCTTTTTTCTTTACTGTTAAAAGCAGCTTTCAAAGGGGGGTTGATCAAAACCAGCATATTACTAAAAAATACTGGATTTTGTGTTTTGACATTTCCTGGTGAATAGACTTTTGCTGTTATGATCCCAGATCAATTCTGGGCAAGCGCAGTGAAACATGAGGGAGACTGATGGGTTGTCCTGTATTCCTTCATGCAGAACGTGCAAATAGCCCTGCCACCTGTTTGCAATAGAGCTGCTTCAATAACAAGCCATTAAATTACTGATGGCGCCCTATGAGATAAAATATCCCACAGGGTATCACCAAAACATACCCTGTTAATAGGATCATGACTTCTTACGATTTTAATTTCAGCAAGTGAACATTTACAAGATGAAACCCCAGTCCTGCACATTTTTGTGATTGTAACACATGTATGCAATGTTTCGCCTTTGACTCAAGTTATTTATTGGCATAAGTGTTTGCAAGGTCAGAACAGTAATATCTAATGTGTTTTAGCAGAAAAATAGCAACAACTCATATGCAAATCTGCATAGTTTCTGAATATTTCTATGAAGTACCTGAAGTTCCTATATACTGCACAGCAGGAAGTAGCACACATCTGCCTTTAAAAATTCACAGGCTTGTTGACTTATACTCGACTGAGAAAAAATGTGGAAAAAAAAAAAGTTACAGCAAATTCCTCAAATATTTACCAGGTGAGACATCAATAACAAGACCTTAAATAGGCTCTTAGTTCTGCAGTGAGGCATTTAAACAGTGGTTTGATTTTTAAAACTGCTGGCAACAGCACTGCCTATTAACATCTTTCCTGAAGATCAAACCACAAACTTAGGTTCTTACTATAGACCAAACCCCTATATTTAGGCATTCATTTGGAACATTTTCGTTGCTCTTTCCCTTATGTGACATTTCATCCTTGTGTTTGGGTAGCACATGATCATCTAATTAGCACAAATGCTTTGCAACACCCAGCTATTGTGTTTCCTTAATTCCCCAACCTTCTTGGTTTTATAAAATACAGACAAATACTGCACGGAATATTTACTGGGGACCTGGACAATGATGGTCCATTGTTACAGAGCGTAAGTGTATGTAAATATCTCTTTTGCATTTCCCATATTTTGTAACCACTTTCTTTTCCTCTTCTCATGTCATAATCTCTGCAGAGAGCTCTGTGATGAAATCCTTAATACAATTAAGATAAAGAATTCATTATGATTCATCCAGAATAGGAATAACTGTATGGACTTAAACTAAAACCAGGTGGTTTTTCCCTAGCACAGGATTTATCAAAAAACAGACATTACCCCCCTCTTGCCTCAAGGCTCTTGAGATTTGTAAACCACATAGACAAGTGCGGGCCGAATTTCAGGTATCATCTCTAATCTCAGTGAGAGACTGGGGCTGAATTCAGGCATAACACAGGAGTTTCACTTCTGGCCCCACTCCTGGAAAAACAAGAGATTTGAGCTTTTATTTGATATAACATGGATCACACCTTCAAATCTGACACATGAAAAAAGGTAAGGGCTCCAGCTGAAGTGAGAAGGGCTGGAAGGAGTCTAAAATACGACCAAATCCAGGACGCTGTGTTGTAGTCACCACAAAATGTAATTTCCCTTACAAATGTATTCATTATCATATTGAAATCAGCTAAAGTTTTTACCCAGACAGTCATACTGGCACACTACAAGAGAGCATAAGGATAGCTGCACACAACCGCTTCAGATCAGACATTCACCTAGTGCAGTATCCTCTCGCTGTCACTGTCCCTTGTCTGGTCCAGGCAGGCAAAGGGACCAGGGCTAACATTTGGCCAGCCTGCCTCACTGTGGTCTCCAAGCTCCTCTTCTCATGGAACAGGGCCTCCTGTGCGTTTAATACACATTGTGGGCTTTTGTCTCGCATGAATTGGTTCAGCTACTGTTTTGAAATCATGTAAACACTTAATACCCATAAGGTCCCATGGATAGGGGTTTTCTTCTGCTTAAACGCACCTTGTTCAACTACCTGCTGAGGGGGCCCTTCCACTTCCACTGCATTCTTGAGAAAAAAAAAAACAAAACAGGAAAACTCTTCTTTGTGGATACCAAAAGGGAGTTTTTAAAGCCTCAAGCCATGATTTGTACATTTATGAGCCCATGGAAAAGGCAAAAATATTCCAAAGTGTATTGGAGGGAGACAGCAGAGCACTGCAAGAAGCCCACTAGATGTCATCACACGATGATGCCAGGAGCTCATGGAAGAGCAGACCCCATTCAGGTCACCAGCTCCAGGTGAGATGGTGCTGGCAGAAGCGCAGCACCAGGCCGGATGGTTGCTCACAGAAAGGTGAGACCTGCTGGGTGGATGGAAACAGAAGAGCTTCTCAAATGGAGCAAATCAAAGCCTTGGAGAGGTCAGGAGGAGTTACTTATGCTGAGAGGTAATGTTAGCTGGAGAATAATTGCTTTCAGACTGCTTTTGGACAATTGCTTTTTGGCTGCTCTTAACCCATTGCTTTTAGGTTGACCTCTCCAGGTTCATCTGGTGCTGTTCCCCCTCTTTATTAGTTACTCTTAGTAATTGTAGCCTGCAGCTATGGGGCAAAGGAGCACATGGGAGAAATAAAACAGGGGAAGAGATGGAAAGGGAAGGGCTGTGGTTGGGAAGGTCTGCTGCAGTGCGGCTCATCTCTCTCTGCAGAGCAGGGACGTTCAGACTGACCTGTGGCTGTGCCCAAAGCTGAGACCACCAGACTGGCAGGAGAGGCTGAAGTGATGCAGGCTCCCCATAAGCCACCAAGAGTAAACTGAGATGGTGGAGGTAGCTTAGGAGGTTAAATGGCAGCCTTGGCAAGCTCAGAGCTGTGGAAGCAACAGCTAAAAGCCTTCTGTGGTTGCTTCTGCTGGGGCAAAGGTAAAGCCCTGGTACACCCGCTGCTGACATACAGTGGACTGGACATTCCCCAATGAATTTTAGTTCATTTTCAACCTTCAGGCTCATTGTAAGTGCCAACTGCCACCAAGACAGGCGTGTCATTTGGTTTCCAAGATGTCTGCTATTTGTGTGAGGAATATCTAGTGGTTGAGCATGGCCTGTCTGGATTGGGAAACAGCCGCTGTCAGAAGGATTTTATTATTTTGACTTGGTTTGATGTGCTGATGTGCCAATGTGCCGTGACGTGCTGATTTCAGCCCTCTCTGATTTAGCAATGACATCTCAGACACACACTCCTGTCACAAGCAGCTCAGCTGGAGGAGGCTGCTACTGTCCCCAGCAGTTGGTATTGCTCCCGCTGCTGAACATCATGGCTTCTGGCATCTGGAGTGCCCTGAGCTCCCAGATGTGGGGGCTTGTTGATAGGCTGGTGTCATACATAGACAGCTTTGACAGAAAAGGGCCAGGCAGCTCTCACATGGCTCTGTGGGGGACAGCATGGTCCCAGGGCCACCCAGTGAGACAGGGATTCTGAAGGACTCCTAACTCTTCATTATGGAAGGGGACATGCTGGAGGTTTGCAAAGCAATGCACAGCTTATAGGGCAGGCAGGGACAGATCATGTCTTTGAGCACAAGTCCTCCATCACAGGACACAGAGTGAGGAGTGGTGGAAAACCAAGGGACAGCCTTGGCCAGGCTGCAGTGGTGGGATGGCAGTGATGCCCTCATACTGACAGCAAAGGAGGTTGTCGTGGTTTAAGCCTAGTCAGCCACGCAGTCTCTCTCTCACTCCCTCCCCTTCCTCCCCCACCACCCCACTCCCAGAGGGATAGGGAGGAGAATTGAAAGAATGTAATTCCCACGGGTTGAGATAAGAACAGTCCAGTAACTAAGGTATAACACAAACCACTGCTGCTACCACCAATAATAACCATGATAAGGGAAACAACAAGGGAAGAGAATACAACCGCCCACCATTTGCCGACCAAGCAGAGAGCTAGCCCTTCCGGGTAACTCCCAATTTACATCTTGGGAGTGACGTGCTATGGTATGGAATACCTCTTTGGTCAGTTTGGGTCAGGTGTCCTGTTTCTGTTTCCTCCCGGCTTCCTAATCTCCCTGGCAAAGCATGAGACTCAGAAAGTCCTTGGTCAGTGTAAACATTCTAAGCAGCAACTAAAAACGTCAGTATTATCAGCACTGTTCCCAGACTGAAAGTCAGAAACACAGCACTGCACCAGCCGCTAAGAAGGAGAAAAATGACTGCTACTACTGGACCCAGGACATTTTCCTATACTGAAGGAAAGCGCAACATATTCCTAATGTCTCAGTGTACTGCTTAGTGATGAATCCAGTGCCTTTTAATTAGGTTCTTAATTTTGGTTAAATTCCACCTCTGTGACAAGCTAATAGGAAGCCTGGTTGAGCTGTATTCAACTATTGCTCTAAATGGCCTTTAAAAGCTACGTAGGTGTTATGTTTTATCCTATGCTCAGAGTGAATCTGAGAGAAATTGTAAAAAGTTTTGTAAAAGGATTGAGGTTCCAATTCTACTATGTATTAGGAGCATGGGCTTCTTCCCGCAACGATACTGGTGGTGGGGAGGCAGGGCTTACTCCACAGTTCAGTGTAGGATTGGGAAATACATAATGGAACAACAGAGACCAGTCTCTTCAGTGAGGAAAGACAACACAATTCATAATCTTAATAATAAAGCAAAAATATCACTCACATCTCAGGTAGCAGATAGCATTCATTTTTATTTGCTCAGTTCAGATTAAAAACCTTCAAAACATCTGAGGAAAATATTTGCAAGGAATGCAACTCAACATTTTGCTAGAGGTGTTTGAGATTTGCAATCCAGCTTCTGAAAAATCCATTACATTTCTCCTCACTTGTCTGGTAAATATTTCAGCATCTCTGGCAGAATTTTTTCTTCCAAATTAAATTTACTTAATCTCCATAAAATTTGGTATTTTACTTTTCACTGGAAGAATAAAAATATTAATCACAATTCATTTTCCCTTCTTACCCTGATCTACAGTAATTCTCTTGGGTACTGTATATTGGCTAATTTATGAAATACCTCAAATGTTATAACAAAGTAACTAAATTTTTCTCTTCAGAAAACATTTGGAGTTGTCATATTAAGCTGTAAAGCTATTAAGCATAGTATTAGCCATTTATCTTGAACTGACTGAAACACCATTACTCCTAGAGAGAAACACCAATTTGTTATAGGTGGCAATGGGATAATTATTATATTTGTATGCCTTGATGAGTATTGCAGAAGTTCACTATAACCTCTTAAAACATTGAATAGTAGTATTGTATTAGAAAGCATGTTGGTAAAGGCATTGCCCAAATACCTCTTAAACACTGACAAAGCTTGGGACACTAACCACCTCTCTAGGAAGCCTGATGCAGTATTTGACCACACTCTTAGTAAATAAATGCTTCCTAATGTCAAACCTAAACCTTCCCTATCACAGTTTTAAGACATTCCCACATGTCCTATTCCTGGAAGGCAGGGACTCAGTACCTGCCTCTCCACTTCCCCTACTCAGGAAGTTGTGGAGAGCGATGATGTCATCCCTTAAATGACTTTTCAGTACCCCTGGGTTCTGAGGTTAGACTAACAAGCCTTCTCTCATGCCCTTTTTGTAGACTGAAATAATGTTGTCCAGCTTCCCGTCAGCAGGGACTTCCCCAGACACCCAAGACATAAAGTTGATAGATCATAGAATCATAGAATCATAGAACAGTTAGGGTTGGAAAGGACCTTAAGATCATCTAGTTCCAACCCCCCTGCCATGGGCAGGGACACCTCACACTAAACCATACCACCCAAGGCTCTGTCCAGCCTGGCCTTGAGCACCACTAGGGATGGAGCATTCACAATTTCCTTGGGCAACCCATTCCAACGCCTCACCACCCTTACGGTAAAGAATTTCCTCCTTATATCCAATTTAAACTTCCCCTGTGTAAGTCTGAACCTGTTACCCCTTGTCCTGTCACTACAGTCCCTAATGAAGAGTCCCTCCCCAGCATCTCTATAGGCCCCCTTCTGATACTGGAAAGCTGCTATGAGGTCTCCATGCAGCCTTCTCTTCTCCAGGCTGCACAGCCCCAACTTGATCAGCCTATCTTCAAACAGGAGGTGCTCCAGTTCCCTGATCATCCTCACAGACCTCCTCTGGACTTGCTCCAACAGCTCTATGTCCTTTTTATGTTGAGGACACCAGAACCGTAAGCAGTGCTCCAAGTGTGGTCTCAGGAGAGCAGAGTAGAGGGGCAGGATCACCTCCCTTGACCTGCTGGTCATGCTCCTTTTGATGCAGTCAAGGATACAGTTGGCTTTCCGGGCTGCGAGCGCACACTGAAGCTGGCTCATTTTCATTTTCGCACCAACCAACATCCCCAAGTCCTTCTCCACAGGGCTGCTCTGAATCTCTTCTCTGCCCAACCTGTAGCT
>WYDI02017501.1:0-39749 GCA_009867235.2 Psittacus erithacus | reverse complement strand
CTGGACTGTTCTTATCTCAACCCGTGGGAGTTGCATTCTTTTGATTCTCCTCCCCATCCCTCCGGGAGTGGGGGGGGAGGGGAGGGGGAGGACAGGTTGTGGGGCGTTAAAAAATGAGCAGGCTACATGCTTTTCTAATTTACAACTAAGCTTAAACCACGACAACATCACTTGGGTTTTATTCCTCTTTCTGTCTCTTTATTTCCATCAGCAGTACCAGTATATTTGTCTTTATTCCAATTATTAGACTTTTATTATCTCCATCCATGGGGTTTTGCCTTTTTTCCGATTCTCCAGGGAGGGCAAGTGAGCAACTGACTGCTCTGCTTGGCTGTTAGGACAAACCCACAACACTATTATAATCATATTAATTGTGTTCAGGGGATAAGATACTACCAGCTTCTGAGCGGATTCTTTTCTCCTTTTGCTGATGAGAAGGGAGTGAATTACCATAGAGTAGGTGCGGATGGCCAATGTCCTACCTGGTGATAGCTTCCAGCAGTAAACAAGTGTGAGGAAAGAGGTGAGCTTTGCCAGGAAAGGGGCAGGCAGACATTATCCTCTTCAATGAATGAAAAAGAAGCAGAGTTTAAAACACTTCTTTAGTCACTATTTGGTTATTCATCTTCTCTGATAATGTAGGACTGACTTCTATAGGGCTAACCTGCTTATAGACTGCATGTTCCTCATGGCAGAGATTTGGCAGCCAGCTTGGTCTAGAAAGATTCATCACGCTCCAGAGCTGTTAAATTCACAGGGCCACAGCAATCCATATTACCAAGCCCATATTCAGGAAGGATCTACCACTGCTGAGTACCTAAAGAGTACCCAGGCAGAGTAGTCCCTGACCATGAGGAAACAGAATGTGCACATGCCTTGCGTGAAATAGGTTTCTGCTTTCTGAGAAATTATTTGCCCATTTCAAAGACTCACACCCTGATGGCATCAGGACAGTAGCCATGTAGTGAATTTATCCCATAATGGCACATTTCCCTCCAGTGGCAGTGAAACCCAGGCAGGCAGAGCCTGTGCCACAGAGAGGAGATGTCATACCAGCCTTTGAAAGACAGGAAAGAAAGGAAAAGGAGAAGCAAGCCAAGATGAGGGTGCCTGTCGGGTCTGCCTCATCCCTGTCAGATGTCAGCTGCCTCCACTGCTTCTAACTATAAATGTGACAGATAGGTCTCTAGAGCCAATGACTGCTTATAATCATGCATGATGAAAGGATCTGAGCTTATGGTGCTGTCAGAGGATTGTGTGTCAAACTGGAAGTTTATATTTAGTATTTACCTCACTTGAAGTCACTTAAGTTGTTACCACAGTTCTTAGCCAATTCTGCCTACTGAGTGCCAAGTAAATGGAAAGTGCTTTACTGCAAACCAATCCTTCAGCACAGATTCAAGTGATGGCCAAAGATTTGGGCAGTTTGAAGAGATCAGCAGCGAACTGTGGGACATCCATTAAGTGATGTAAATTACCTGGATACAGGCTGGCCTTACTCAAGATGGTCAGCTTCTGTTCCAGATTCATAACAAACTCTCCAGTTACTTGCACTTCTCCATCAGCCCAACTGTAACTATGCTAGAATAATCTCATCACTGTAACTCTACTGGGATGGCCCAAGAGTTTTCTAAGATGGATGAGTTCTCACCAGAATGAATCTTGTACCAGAACAACTGCCTTTGGGTGGACTCTGATAGCAGCTTTGGGCATCATTCATTGCAAGAGCATTAATCTGAAGGACAAAGAATGAAATGACAAAGAGGAAGTTCAACTTTAATGAAATCAACTCCACTGAGACAAGAGGCAAATCATCAAACAGCCAAATATGCCTGCATGGATTTCTGCAGGCAGAGATGAGCTTGCTTTGCTCTTCTTCCAGTTAAAAGTCATAACCGGTCTAGTTCTTGACTGGTCTTGGCACACCCTGATCATCAGCAAACCATAGACACTCTATGGTTCTTATTGCCAGAAATGGTGTGCTTGAATCCAAAGCAAACAGAGCAAAGCAGGATCCTCTGTCTCAACATTCCTGCCAGTGATAGCATTTAATTTTATTAACATTTCTTTTTAATAACATTTCACTTTACTCCTTAATTGTGGACAATGACAGCCGACTACAGCACCAGCACCAAGGCTCCAGCTAAAAGAAACCAAGTGAGAGACAACACAGTAAAATTTTGGTAATATACATCAGTGACAATGTGTCCTTACTACTCTGATCTGTTAACATTTTCTGTATATATATATATTCTGTCTGATGTAAATATCTGCACAAGTGAGAGGGAGTTGGAACCTTTCACCCTATTCCTGAAATTATACTTGGATTTGCCATACACTCCATAGTTACCCAAGAAATGAAGTCTGATGTGCATACAATCTGCTGGGGCATGGCTATAAATTATGTGCCTGACAGATTTTAAATTTGACCTTAAATACCATATGCATTTAGAATAGATATCTAGTTAACAGCAACCAGCTCACAATGCTCAGTTCTGTGTGCTGCATGCAAGATTTCTTATGCTATACATGAAAAACTACGTTTTACAGGTTTCCAGATACTTCTCTTGAACTGATTTTTCCACCTCTGCGTGTCTCATAAATTTTGCCTTTTCATACACCAAATCATGGACACATTTCCAGTTTACCATTTTAATATTGCTCATTATTTTTGATGTTACAAAATGGCAGTACTGGGGTTATGTCTTTAAATAATCAGAATAACCACTGACATGCCTGAAAGACTGAGAATTTTCCTGTAAGAAAAGCTTTCTGTTTACATGTAAAAGTAGTCTGCTCGAAGTCTAGGCATAACATGGCAGAATGAGTCTTAATAGAAACCTTTTTTGTGCCTTGGCTCCTTTCAAGAAGAAGACTTTTCCCAGAAGGATGCACTGTACCTATACCTGAAACACTCAAGCTGACCTTTGCAGTACCTGCTTCTGGAAGAGAAGGTTCTCAGTACCCAACAGAAATAAATCAAATCAGTGACCTTTACTTTAAATACATTGTAATATCTTCCAGAGATCAAACTGTTTTGTTTTTCCCATCTAAGATTGGTGTCGAGGTGTGAAGAACTGACCTATCTGTTGGAATATGGGCAAGGCCTTACTACTTCACCCGCAACCCAAACACAAAGTTTCTGAGATTCATTGGGCACCTTCAGCACTAATCTGCCTTTTAAGTATTAAGTGAGATTTTGTTCCCACTTATACCAGAAGAAATTCTGAGTAAATCAAGCAGGTGACTCTGCATGTCTTGAAGTTAACAAATCCCCCAGGACTCCCTCTCAAGCTGACTCGTTATTCAGACCCAGTTTCACATTTCTCACACACTCTCATGATGTTCAGGAACACTTCATGATATTCGAACAACAGTATTTTATTTATAAACTCCCCACACACAGCACTCCATAAAAAATAAACCTGCAGCTTCTTCAGCTTGCTTGTGTGCTCCCTGGTCAGCATAAAAACATGCAATGGTCAGGAAAGGCCCCACTGACTTCTTCAAAGGGTATGTGGAAAACACAAAACTTTTCAAAACCTTTTGCCTCATTGAACATCAGACCCTCACTCCTTTGCTCACAGGGTCTAGTTTCTGCTGACTTGTGCATGCTGATATTGGAATGCTCAGTTAAAATTACTCCAAATACTGAGAGTTTTCAAAGCTTGAAAAAGAAACGACAGGAAATCGGGTTTCACAAAGAAAGCCAGTGCAGACTTTGACTGCCATTTAGAAACTGCAAGTCAGTGGCAGGCTCTCGAGATCGTATTTCTTGACCTCTTGACAGGAATTCTCACTTATCCTTCTGGCATTTCTGAGTCAGATCAAGATGAAGGTTCCTACAATCCTATTGGCCCAGATCTTTCTTTTAGCATGCCTATTAATTCTTCACTACTACCCCCCTTAAATTTGTCCTTACAGACTATTACTCCAATAATACCTTCAAGATTCAAACCAAGTGCTCCTAAGGCCAAGCAGACAGACTTTTGCTGATGCTGCCTGTCAGTCGCAAGATGCTGAGTCAGAAAATGCCCACATCTTCTGGAGATCTTACTCTAAAACATTGTATTTGGGGACTGCCATGGAGAATATTAAATATGGAGATACTAAATCATGGAGAGAAAGCAAGGAGAAGGAAAACAAAGACAGCAACAGCAAAGTAAAGCAAAGTAAATTTAGGCCAGCAGCACCAAAACTGTTTTACAAGTACTTCACTACTTTGTCCTTTAAAAAAAGGACTTCTACATTTGTGCTTGGAAAGTTACTGAAATATGCTGATAAATATTTATAATTTCTTTTTTATTTAAATAAAGGTAAGTAAAATGTTATGTTTATGCCTTGTCTGTTCTGATGCTCCTGAATATATAGCAGAAATGCAAAACACAAAGATAACCTGAAAAAAGGTAACAAAAATATCAGACTAGTATATGATGAGAAAGGAAAACAAACTGGCTTATCCATGAAATATGATGGCAATTTTATTAATTCTTTTTAATTACACTAGCATTATGTGCATTAAAAGTTAATTGCCAGAAGAGTATATATCATCAAATGTTTATGCACCTAAGATGTAGAAATTGCAATGGATTTACTAAAATAGTCATCCAGGGCTGCTTCTGATGAATGTTTGAATGCAAGTGACTTATTAATTGAAGACAAGTGGAACTTCTGTGCCACTGTTAAAGTAAAGCACACCAGTTTTGTCCTCAGCTTTAAATCAGTCCATAAGGCTCATTCAGCATTCTTCTGTCTCAGTGAGGTATGTGTACTGTACCAATGATATTACTAGGTTTACAACCAGCAAGAATTTATGCTAGCAGAGAAGAAAATCAGGTCCATTAAATTCAGTATACTTTTCACGCTGTATAACAACCAGGGTTTAAGCATATTTCTTTAAGGCATAAAGCAAGTGAAATGTTCATAAATGTGACAAATGATCATCACTTATCATGAAGCTTGATCCAAACTCCATCAAAACAGATGGAAAGACTCTTGATCTCATCATCTATTGGACTTCTCCCATTAATACTATACTGTGGTGCTCCCTTCCAAGTCTTCTGGAAGAAGCCTATGAGACATCTCTGAGAGCATGCAGTACAGTGAGGGCTGAATTTTCTGGGAAGGGAAAGGTCAACAATCCCAACATTTAAAAAATTTAAATTAATAACAGTGCTTGCACACCAGTCTTTAACCACTTAAAATGGGATCTCTAGAGGAGATTCTTTTTTCTCTGTACATGGAAGACATGACTGCAGTTAGTTTTCTCCTTTGTCTGACAGGACGTGAATCCAGAGAGCATCCTAAATGTGAGGCTTTGTGTAAAAGGAATAGAGGACAAGTCCTAATGACTTAATTGCATTTTTTTGAGGGGAAAAAAAGTCCTTTGCTTTTCCCCTTCCTAATGAGCTTAAACATTAGGCAAATTAGCCACTTCCTGCATATGTTTGCTCTGTGTTCTATACAGTTCCCAGCTGGGACCGTGCCATCTGAAAGCAGTCTGCTGGAGGTAGCCTGAGTGCCCACTGGGAAACAGTGGAGCTTTTCTTGAAATCGCCACCCTGAATAAGGCCACTAGTGAATAAGATGAATACCCTTCAACTGCACTGTTCCCAAATGTCTTAAAAAGTAGGCAAGGGGTATCCACACTGTTTGTCCTTTTCAGGTTGGTCTGTTTTGCATTAAGTGTTTAGAGAGACAGAGACTGTGTAGCAGCCTGATTGCCAAGAAATTCCCATGGTGAGCAGTCAAGTGGCAGGTTGTCTCAACAGCATGACAGGTTATCTGGGTTTGTCTCCTGCATGCATGGGTATTCATTATTTGTACACAGCAGGATAACAGGAACAAGAGTGACTAAGAACCTTTTCTCTTCCAACCTTCTCCTGCCTGCCCCTCCACCTTGCAAAATCCATGGATCAAACCACTCTCTGAGACCATGAGAAATGTGGGCTTCAAAACCACTTTGAAGGGGTTAAAGCTGACGCAGCATCTCCCATACTGTGGTAGTGAGTGCTCCTGCCTCTGAGTAACTGACCAAAGCAGGAGCTGCTGCTGCCAAGATGTTTAGGGTTTACAGTTCAGTGAAAAGGAGGACAATTACACAACTCAATCTGAACAGAATTTGTTCCCCATTTTGCCAGCTATCAATTAGTCATGCAGCCCTAACTTTGAATATTAACAAACACCTTTATTTTTGGAGTATGCTTAGTCAAGAACCCTGAGTCCACAGAAGATAGGAAAGACATTTAGAAGCAAGAACATAGGAACAAATATTTATCTGGTGTCACCTTTGATATTGCTTTATACAGTATTCTAGAAGTGTTAACTGATACAAAGGTTTGCTTGTTCAAAGTGCTGTGTTAAAATTAACTTAGTAAAACTAGCCATGATTTACAACTAAAACTGAACTGCAGCAGAATACTGGTATAGAAAAAGCACAAAACCTCACAAGTCAATGGATCATCTTACTACCTCTTTGGTGTCCCACGCACGCTAATGCTAAGATAAACTTTACAGTCAGAACAGAACTTAAAATTCATGCATTTGCTCCAACCTTCGACATCCCTCTACTACCAGCTGCTAAATTGTGTATGAAAAAGTCATCAAGGAGAAAAAGGCCATGGTGTCAACTTAAGAAGGGCTTTCAGTATAACTGAGGAAAAGTGTAGTGGGCAGAATGATGCAAAGACTGTCCTTTGCCACTGCAAGAAAAACAAAACAAGGACCCCAGGGGAAGTTCTCCAAAAGCCATGTAATCCCTCCCAGAGGTACTCTAAGGTCTGTCAAACATCCACCTGGATGGATGGTCTTGTTGAAAGCTGCTTCTGACCTTTTCTCTCTGCCAGTCAGAACTCCCCTTCCAGATCAAACCTATTTACTAGCAGCTATGTATACCTTGTTCCTGCAATTTGGCAAAACCGCCCTGTAGTAGAGCAGTCAGAAACTGATGTGGCTGCTGATGTGGCTGGGCTTTACCTAGTCCCACACCTGAATTCGTGGGTATGGACTGGGTAGCTGGCAGGCACCTAACAGCAGAACTTAGGGATGCTGCTGATAGAAAGTGTCTTTACTGAACAGAGAATCATAGAATCATAGAATAATATCACAGAACGGTTTGGGTTGGAAGGGACCTTAAAGATCATCTAATTCCAACCTCCTTTCACTAGACCAGGCTGCTCAAAGTCCCTTCCAACCTGGCCTTGAACACTGCCAAGTTACAACACGTGTATCTCAGTCTGGATTTCCCCAGACTCCGTATCACAACTATGCAGCACACTGGAGATCAGCTTTTTCCCTGCTAGAGCAAAGTTTGCCTTATGAATTTATTTATGTGACTTGACTTGATGTGCAAAAATGCCTCTAAGCACTCTGACAGTAATTAAATTTACAATCTCCATGGGATTATTCCGTGAATGATGCCAGTGTAGGTATTGACAAGGTGCTTACAAATCCACACTGTTCCAGCACACAAAATGAACATGTGTCACGCTGAAGGAGTAGTATTGTTGTTGGTATACGCTCACCTCCCACATGAAATGCCATCATACCTGTTAAAACATTTGAAAACGTGTTAGCACTCAACCAAAAATATTTTCAAAATAACACTTGAACATAAGAACCCTTCACTGCTGGAAACTTTCCCCTAATTTCCTGCTGACATTTACTTGCTGAGGAAGCTCACTCCCCAAAGAAATTGCAAGAAAGAATTAGGAGACCCATTGGCTGAACTGAATGCCCAGACTGTTAAATGCTTTTTAATGTGATCTTGACATTTCTCATTCTGACCCTGCTTAACACAATGCTCTTCAATCCTGCGTCCTGATAATATGTTTTATTGAAAAGAAAGAGAAACAAGAAGTGCAAAAACTTCTTGCAAGTATCCATAGGTCACCCACACGGTGTTAAAGACAAGCTGCTGAGAACATTAGTGCTGCACTGGCAAGCACTTCAGAAAATGCTTGAACTAAAGTCACCTGCGGAAAAGGTAGCGTATGACTCTGGAACTGAAGACAGTGATAGAGCAACAGAGGAGGGCATGATAATCCCCTGTATGTGGATTTTATAGGCAAAGTTGTCATGTTATTTCATACCTTTCAGTGCTTGAAGCTTTCAACCACAATATTCTTCCTGATTGCTTTATGTGCAATTTCCTATCTCTGCCTTCTTTTTTTTTCTAAAGCAAATAGAAATGTTCTGGCTTTGTTTCACAGCGACATTCACCGTCAGCAGCACCACAGCCACTACAGAGTCACCAGGCAAGGCAGCAGAAATAAATGTGATTTCTAGAAACCTCATCTCCTGACCCACCTTAGCTACAGCCTCTGGTCAAACTGGGATTCAGCCCTGCAACAGGAGAGCAGGAAAGCTGAAGGTAAACCAGGATCTCCAAGTCCAAGTGCTTCACAAGCAAGCACTGGTATGAAATTGTACTGAGTCTGGCTGGGTTGAAGTTAGCTGTCTTCATAGCAGCTCATACAGTTTGGATTTGTGATAAAAACAGTATTGGTAACACACAGATCTTTCAGCTATTGAGCAACAGTGCTTGCACAACATCAAGCGCTGTTCCTTACTCTGCCCCCTCAGGGAGCAGGCTGGGGGGGGGCAATATGCTGGGAGGGGACAGAGCTGGGCCAAGTGACTCAAAGGAATGAATATTCCACACCACAGAACGCCACACTCTGCAACAAAACCTGGAAAGATCAGTTTTCAAACCACTACTTTCCAAGTAGCCGTTGCTCAGAGGCTGGCTGAACATTGTGGGAATGGCTGCCTTTGCAACACTTTCTTTTCCTCCTTTCTTCCTTTCACTTACTGAACTGTATTTACCTCTACCCAGCAGTTTTTCTCACTTTTTATAGGATCATAGAAACATTTCCTAGAATGGTCTGAGTTGGAAGGGACCTGAAAGCTCATCCAGTTCCAACTCCCTGCCATGGGCAGGGACACCTCCCACTTAGACCAGGCTGCTCAAAGCCCCATCCAACCTGGCCTTGAACACTGCCAGGGATGAGGCGGCCACAGCTTCTCTGGACAACCTGTGCCAGTGCCTCGCCACCCTCAAAGTAAACAATTTTTTCCTCATATCTAAATCTACCCTCTTTCAGTTTAAAGCTGTTCCACCTTGTCCTAGTAACTACATCCCTTGTAGAAGTCCCTTTTTCAGCTTTATTATAGCCCCCTTTAGGTACTGGAAGGCTGCTTTAAGGTGTCCCCAGAACCTTTTCTTCTCCAGACTGAACAAGCTCAACTCTCCCAGCCTGTCTTTATAGGAGAGGTGCTGCAGCCCTCTCATCATCTTGATGGCCTCCTCTGGACTTGCTGTGACAGGTCCACGTCCTTCTTATACTGAGGGCCCCAGAGCCGAACGCAGCCCTGCAGGTGGGGTCTCACGAGAGCAGAACAGGAGGAGAGAATCACCTCCTTTAACCTGCTGGTCACACTCCTTTTCATGCTGCCTGGGATATGGTTGGCTCCCTGGGCTTCAAGCACATGTTGAGCTTCTCTTCAACGTGCACCTCCAAGTACTTCTCTGCAGGGCTGCTCTCTATTCCTTAGCTCACTTTCAATCCTATGATTCTCTCCCTAATCTCACTCTCCCTGGTGGAGTGGCTGGGTGGAGGCTTTGTTGCTAGCTAGGATCAGTCAGCCACAGAAGATCCTAAGCTTGATTTTCCTGTTGTTGGCAGTGGTTAGTGGTTAGTGTGCCAGTGCTGGGTACCAGGAGGTCACTCATCCTGTGCACCACAACAGCACCAAGAAAAATGACACTGTTGGTGCTGTAAAATCAGCAGGGAGAATCCACCTTGCTGGCTCTCACTCAAGCAAGTTGCTGAATCTGATCAGGCCTCTTCTCTGGCCAGCACAGAAAACCCAATGGCTCGGTGCTACCTGAACATAGGAGTTTGAGTAACCAGAAAATTTGTGGTTGAATACATGGTAGTCGCCAGCTGAAAAAAAAACCTTGCTCCTCTCTTCAAACCTGTAACTTTGATTCAAGGTTTAAATGTCAGTGCTTGTCACATCTGCTTTTGTCCGCTGTGGGCTAGTCCTATGATAGAAATGTCTTCACATTCTTCTGTTCATCAAAATGATTTTGAGTGGACCTGGCATTTTCCTGACCACACTGTGATGACTAATGACAGTATGTATATATGTCATGTTCTAACTTGCAGTTTGACAACAGTAAAAAAAAATGCAACTGTTGTGCTTCAAAATGCAATAAGTTCTGAGCCATGGTACAAATTCTTAGTCACGCCATTACCCTAGGATATGAGTTTCCACCAGGATTAGAAGGTGATTTGATTTGTTTGTTTCCAGTAATGTTATTAAACTTCTGATTTACTTGAAATAGCTCTTCATTTGGCCTGTATTTGTTGTTCAGTTTACACTGAATTTCAGAACAGTTAACTGAAGGGTTCTGTGAAGAGCTCCCATAGGCACGATCAGCGGCCTGATGACCTCAGGAGACAGGCATTGCTACAAACTGTAACCAACACTGCTAATTACCAACGTAGCAACAAAAATGGAGTAACTGTAGAAGTTTACTGAAGCTGTGGAGAATTCTGACTGATCTCAAACATGTCGGTAACGCTGCCTTCTTCTTTGTGAGTGTGAGAGTCTGTCGTTTCCTGAAGCTGGGTAGATTTTTTTTTCTAATAGTATTAATATGCTCCAAAATTAGTCCCTCTTTAATGTGCAAAAAAGATACCCAAGAAGTAGCCACCTTTGAGGGTCTGGGGCATTTTGAATGTAATTTAATGGCAAGTGTGAAAACAAATGAGTGTCATAAGTAGTCTCCAGAGATTTCCAAATGCCATAAGCAGACAGAGAGTTATTGATTGTTGCTTAACATGCCTGTGGAAAATAATGGGGTAACAGCATCTGTGCTGTAGCAAATAAAGTTATTCCATCTCTTGTGCCACCACCAATATTCTGACATGCCTAGAGCTGAAGCCTCATTATTTGTAATGCCACCTCCACTGTAACTAGAAACGATAGCAAGCAGGCTCCCAAACCCTTGTGCTTTTGTTTTCTCTTACCAAAATTGTGAAGCAGTTTGAGGAAGAAAAGGCAAATCAATAAGCAATTATTTTACAGCCCTCACCACTCTTTGTCCATGTCAACTAATTGAACTAATAAATAATTCATGGCTCTCTTGCTACCTCGCTGGAGACGGTGGCAGTTTCCTCCAATGTGTCATCACTGTTGATAAAGAGGTGACAGGGATGATCTTTCCCCATCTCCTTTCAGTCACAAGTGGCCTCGTGAGTTTGACAGTGGTAGTTCAGGGTCTCTCTGCCAAGCTGAGCAGGTCTGGCAGGGAAAAAGGAAGGCCCAGAGTACCCAGGCTGCCTAATTATAGTGTGTCACTTGTATTCAGTCTCCTCCTAACAACGCAAGTGGGCCAGGAAGCTCATGTACATGGTCTCACTCCTGCGTATCTCTGGTGTAGTTCACATGAGTGATGCAAGCTGGGGAGCACCAGGGCACTGGCGGAGGCTGAGGGCTCCCTGGGGAGCAGTGTCGATGCCTTTGGGCAGGAGGACAGGCACTGGCAACTGATCCCATCCCACCCTTGACAGGAGCAGCGCAGCCAGGGACACTGGGCAGCCCCAGCTCTGGGAATCAGGCACCTCCCTGGGGAGAGGCTGAGGCCAGGATGGGATGTCTTCCAATGGGTTATGGTCAGGATCAGGCCCAGTGAGGCTAAGCTGGGTCAGACATGCCTAGGATGGCTGGGTTCAGTTCTGGCCACATCATCCTCATGATGCAAGGGGCCACCCTCAGCTGCACCAGCCCTGAGCTGCCCCAAGCCTGGCAGCCAGCACTGGAGCAAGCAATGTGTTCAAGGCCCTGACAGGAAGGAAAATAAAACTCTCATGAGATGAGCTCATGAGAACTGGAAAAGCAGGCCAGCTGTCAGGACACAGCCCCTTCCATGGGTCTCCATATACCACAAGACTACACGATTCATTAGGCAATATAAGTTTAAAACAAGGTGGTAGGATTTCTACAGTCGTAGCTGATATTTATTAACATTCATTATTTCAAGGCTAACTACAAACACCACCATTTCAATGTTATTTCTGTTTTGTTTTTTTTTAATATAACACCGCAAGCTCCATGATTTCTTTTCCCTTGCACACCAGCAAAGAGCCATTTTGGGTGACTGAGGAGTCTGATGCAGTCTGATTTGGCTTCTTCTTTGGTTTCTTTGATGGGAGGATATTTCTCACCAAGTTTCAGAAAACTGCATGCATCATCTTCCACATCCATGTCTTCATGTGTGAACTTTTGGACATACCAATATTACAAGCTTTAAAATACACATGAAGGAAGCAACAGGTAAGATAGAAGAGTAGGTAGTACTGTACTTTGTCATCATGGAGTGCCAGGTTATACTGTGAATCAATAGGAAATTCAGACTCAGAACAAAGACATCTAATGGGGTAATTTCCAGAGGATGTTTCCCAGCAATCTCTTTTAAGACCTTAGAAATGCTTACCTCTTCAGGAGGCTTCAATTTTTGACTCACATTTTTCACAGGTACCTGCTTTGCACTGAGTTTTTTCCTGAATTCAGTGGGTATGTTTTAGGTGTTTATGAGAATAACCTTAGGGAAAAGTTATTGTTTTGAAATAGCATTTCAAGCTGAAAGAAATCACACATTGAGAAACTCAAGAACCCTGGCTTGGAGCAGAAATTTTGTCCTCATATCAGACAGTTCTCTGATGCATTTACAAAGTCTGAAGGATCTTTATTTGCATGGTCACAATTGGATTTGTTGGTGTTTGGTACCTAAATTCTCTAAAGATGTTGTGGCACCAGATACCTCTAGCTCAGGCTGTAGAGGCTGAACGCAGTTTTTTCTGTAGTTGCTTTTCTGGACTGTCAGGAACCAAAATGTTGTCATTGTTGGAGGCGCTTTCCTCCCCTGAATCACCACAAGTCCATCTATTAGTGTTTGGACAAGCAGCAAATTCCCTGTCCAGCACTTGTCATGCTTTGCTTAATTTTGTGGAGTGGTCCTGCAGTGCATGGGTTGCACTCCTGCAAAGTGAAATTATTAAGGGGACATATGGTTCTAATGTAAAGGAAGGCCCTGCCCATGAAAAGTTGTCCAAAGTGAAATGCCCTGAAAGGCTTATGGGGTGGATACTGGGTCCTGAGTGCATACCATTTCACTCCAAAGGTCTGCTCCCATCAGACCACAGGATTTGCCAATGAAGACATAGCCTTTCTGTAGTCTAAAGAAGTAGCAATTTCCCATCTGAAATGCAGACGACAAAGACCAGGTCAGGGAAAATGAAGGTATAAGGAATCTATCTGAATATAAAAATGGGTTGGTTTTTATCAGTACATGCTATGAAGTTCATTTAGACCTTCAGGCAGTGAGTCTCAAACTGGTATGAGGAAGCTATGGCAAGATAAAGGGGAGCCAACTGCACATGGAAGTGGGAATGGAACAAAGAGCTGGGAGGAGAGAAGCAGGACAATGGCTGGCAGCATCCAAACCATAATTCAGTGAATAGGTCATGGGTGAAACCCACAGAAGTTTTGCCATCGACTTCACCCTAGAACTCCAAACTGCTTTACGACCACCAACTCGAGCAGGGTGTGATTTTAGGGCTGTTACAAACACATTGGAACTTTCAAATGAAAAATTGCCCCATCAACACCTCACTTCCTGCTCTTATGCTGTGGTTGTGCCTATAGCTGTAAGCTAAGCATAGCCACTCAGCAGGAATAAGCTGTTGTTGATCTACTGGCTTAAATAGCAGTTTCTTAGATTTATACCTGCCTGCTATCTTACTCTTGAAATTTGGCAGCTAGATGAAGAAAGATCTTATTGTGGAAACTTCTATATTTTAAAATGAAAATGTCTGCGTGGTCTAAACCGAAGTATGCATTATTAAGCCTATTACCAGCTGTAGTTTACTGGCAAGGCAATAGGACGCATGAAAAGAAAGAACAGGATGCGACTCCGGTAAATCAGAAATCACTTTCAGGCTTGATAATATTCATGACTTGTACCTCCTGCAGTAAGTTGGTTAATCGGCAGAGGAAATGCACAGGATATCTATAAATTATTTAATTCAGAAGTGACAGAAAAAGATTATTAATGAGTGACACTACGATATAATGCCCTCATGGTGAGACCACCTGTCATTTAATGAATTAACATTGTTACAAGGATCTTTGCTTGAGACTTATACCTTTAATTTGATTGTGTTAAACATGCCACTTATTTATCTTTATTAATGAGATTTCTATTTTTAGATATTGGTCTCAACATGAGCAATGGGACAATACAATCAAAAGCTGCTTCCATGATATATACTCTCTAGGGGAAGAGTGCAGTGTTTCTTTGTGCATTCCTTTCATTCTTTAATTTTTCATCTGGTCTTGCTGCAACCACAAGCATTAGCCATGACAGAGTCAGCATCTAAAGAGCAGGAGATTATAGAGACTAGTTAGGTGATGAAAGAGGCTCACTCCTATAAAACAGCTTTAACTTCATGTAATATTTTTTATTACAGCAAGAGAAATGTCATATTTAAATATGAACCCTGCTTTGTGCACAGTTTCATTTCTCTTCTGCCTACTTACTTCCCTCACATGGCCATCTTCCCAAAAGCTGAAGCTTCCCCTTCTTTTCCTTGACTCTAACACTTCATGCATTTCACCTCCTGCTGTCTCACAAATCCTTTTTTGTAACCTGCTGCAAGACCTTATTGAAAATATGGAGCCAATCAAGCCTAAATGAAGCCTCAGACCCAAACTGGAGAAAATATCAACATGGAAAAGTCCCACTTAACCTACCAGTTATGAAAAACAAACAAATGAACAATAGAATCAAAAGTGGTCTCCTCCACAACTCCCCAGCAGAAAACACTAGCATAGATCACTTTTGAAGACCAGTTTTGGTGCAATTAGAGTCAAGTAAGTTCAAAAGATACTGCAATATCTTCAATATGGAAAATTCTGTGTAAACTACTAAAAAAACAGGAAAAATCCTAGTGTAGTTGAATTCTTTACTCAAAAATCCATTCACTGGGAAACAAAAAGTCAACTATGAAATTTTTTATCACTTTCTTTGCTGACTTAAACCCACAAGAATTAACTTGCGTTTCTTACAAAAAATTGGCTGTTACCATAACTGCCCTAGTCTAAAGAAGAGCTAAAGGTCAGGCTACCTTTCAGAACCTACATCTTGAAGGAAAACTGAAAGACATTCCCCTACAAATACAGCTTAAGGTTTTTAAACCTACATAAAATACTGAAATGATCTCCTGTCCAAATACCCCAATATTTTGATTCGTCTTATTTGTTTAATTATACTGAAGAATTCTTCTATTTTCTTTTCCAAGAAGAAGAAGGATAGCAGGATCCTGAGGCAGAGGAAATGTTTCAATATAAAAGTAAAAGCAACATTTTATTTTACATGCAAGAATGAGAAAATGATCCACTCATGGGTGAGCAAGTGCCTTTGGTAGATGTTCTGGTAACTTCCTCAGTGCCATTATTTTGTCTATGACAGAAGACCATAACAAGAATTAAACATGGAAGCTGTATCTTAAACATATTTTAGAATAGTTACATTCTTGCAAATAATTAATAAAGCTCCCACTATACTAATTAGATATTCAAATTCACCTACTGGCTTTGTTGACACCTCCTACACATCCCCTGATACAGCTATGGATAAGATGCAAGAACCATACAGTTATTTTAGGAATGTCTTCAGAAAGAAAACTGTTGCAAAACCTCAGTAATGATGCAGAAACGTGCAACAAGAAGTTCTTCAATCTGATGGTGGATTTTACACTCCTTCCGCATATAAAACCAGAAATCAGCATGTAGCAGAATTCAGATTTTTAGCACTGCTTTACAAACACAGAAGGTATAAAATAATTCCATGTCCTTATAACTTACTGTCACTTATGTCAACAACGAGTGTATCTGAAGCAAGTTTATCATTTGAGAAAGCACATTCTATGAATCTGCTGTGCTCTTTACTGAATTCAAAAGGACCAGCAGGTGCATTTTAGAGGCAGATATTTGCTTCTCAGATATTTCAAAGGGGGCAGTGGGCACACACTTGTGGTGTTTGGGGAAGGAGCTGTAGAACTACAAGGAGCCACAGTGACAGTAGCAGGCCCCTGTGTGTATCCCCTACTCCAGGAGCTGGCCTCAGGCCCAGAGCAGTGCAGTGCTGGCACAGATGAAGGCATCCCCCATCCCTATGCCCATAGGACGACATGGCTGGAACCAAACCTGATCATCCTGGTCTGTGTCTGACACCCTCACTGTGCCTGACCCTGATCCCCTCCCATGGGCTGACATCCCATCCCACCCTCAACCTGTCCATGAGTTGAGGATCCTCCACTGGGGTGGTGGGTTCCTTGCTGGTGCTCCAGTGTCTGGCCCTACACAGCCAGCCTGACTTTGAGCCGCAGCAGGGCGTACAATGGCATTTTATGTTCAGTTTGCATAGAAAAACGTACAGGTTCAAGGCAAAAGGTTCAGGTCCCTTGTGGGACATTCACTTCAACTGATTTTAGGAACAGAATCCAGCTGCCTGAACATGAGCGCCTGGTGCCACACAAGGTCCCTTAGGCTCTGCCACCTGGTCTCCAGCGCTGCTCCAGTAAGGCACAGAGTTCCCATCACTCCTGCAGTACACCCCCAGCCTTGCCATGAGCTGGGCCATGTCTGAATGCCTATTCCAGGGAAACTGAACTGAGCCCTGACTGTCTATATCATAAAACTGAAATTCTTCTTCAGTTTAAGCATCTAAATTTAGCTATGACAGATGTTGCCATGGGAGATGTGTTTAAGCTCCCATCATTGTCAGTGGAGCTCTAGTCAGTACAGTCAGGGGAAGTAAAGAGCTGCCCAGACAGAAGCTGTTTACTTTCTAGTGGGCTAAATCACTACCTTGAGTGTCAGGGAGCAGGAGGAGTGATTCTGCTTTGGAAGAGGAGCTGGAAGCTGAGGGTGGCAGCAGGGCAGGCAAGGTTCTGTCCTCACTGACACTGGACAGTCCTGGAGCATCTGTGTGAGCAGAGCTGAGCAGAATTAGCTGAAAGCCCTGCAAGCCCTTGCGAGTGGCAAGGCAGATCTGAGTCCAGGCCAGAAAGGCAAATCAAGGAGCCAAGGTCAGGCTCAGGGAGCTGTGAGGTGATGCAGGGGCACCCCTGCACTGCAGCTCTGTTACAAACCAAGTGAAAAAGCTCCCGAGTGATGAAAGAGCTGCACCCCACTAAGTCAGAGGGATTTACACAGGTCCCTGGCAGCAAGCTTCATTATCTGCATTGAATAATTGATTTCTCTGTCCAAGGATAGGTATATTGTGCTTTTGGGATGTTCTAGCATACCCCTCCTGACATCTAGGTGCTGCTTCAGAAGGGCTGGTGTCTCCTATGGCCTATCTGCCAGCCCTAAGTGCATTAGATTCTCTTAGGAATTTTAGTGGCTGTATACAGGAATTTAGACACCTGTCCACACCACAGATAGTCCTACTTGTAGACACCTAACTGTAATCTGCAGCTAAATCCCACTCCAAGGGTCCTGCCTGAGTCAACTGTCTGGACTCCCTTTGCTAGTAGTGCTGAGAAAGAAGCAGCTTCAGAGGCAGTTCAGCTCATTTAGGTAAGTTGAAGAAATCTCTCTTTAAAGGCACATTCCTCCCTCTGGATAGAGGAACCTAGATGATTGATGAGAGCATAGCTATCTAATAACCAGCTAAAATTTAATGAGATGTCCCCCACCCTTTGTGTTTAGATATGTAGCTGTGCAACGGATACTGATTAAAGTCTACAGCCTACTACAAGTTCCTAGTGCAAGGACTCACTAACACTGAGGGCAGCTACACTGCATGTACACCTACAGTGTAAAACTCTGCACCTGTGTCTTCTCAGCCCTGGCAACACCAACTCCTAGCTCCTCAGCTTCTGTCTGTACCCTCTCAGGATCATTGTAGAAGCTCTGTTTTATCTGCAGCACTTTAATGACTGAAGGAGCAAAGCCGTGTGTGCTCTAATACATAAGGGCCCACACAAAAGCAGCAAAAAGGACCAATTTTCTCATTTTAATCCAATAATTTAGTAAAAGCAACAGTCAACAAGTTGGAGACCTGTGCTCAGTGACCTGTTCTAATCCTTACATACCACTCCTCCAGAGCCCTCTGAAGGCAGAAGAAACCATAGACAGAAGGAATACATGAGAGCATCTAATCAGATGTGTAGAGCACTCATCTGAGAGAGGAGAAATCAGCACTTCAGTTTCTGCATCAGCTATTATTTATTTCATCAAAGGGCTGCCTGATATAAACCACAAACATTAACTGGCACAGAGAGTTGTGGTATCAAAGTTCTTTGTTCTTGTTCTTATACCCCAAGTAACTATGGATTCCAATGAAAAATGCATAAAAATTACATAATTCATTTGCTTCTTTATACATCAACTCATCAAAAGCCTATTGAAATATTTCTTCCTGCTCCCTGCATCACACAACCCCACTAATCAAGCCTGGAAGTTTGTTAAGGTGATTAATACAGCAACTCAGTCTTTTGGCATGGATTGATGTAAAGGTGGAGGACAGAATGAGGACAGAGCCAGGCTCTTTTCAGCGGTGCCAGGGCTAGGACCAGAGGTAATGAGCATAAACTGAAACAGGGGAGGTTCCTTCTGAACATCAAGAAACACTTTTTCACTGTGAGGATGACCAAGTACTGGCACAGGTTGCCCAGGGAGGTTATGGAGTCTCCATCCTTGAAGATATTAAAAAACCAGCTGGGTACAGTCTTGGGCAATGTGGTCTTGGGTGGACCTTCTTCAGCAGGGGGTCAGACTAGATGACTTGCAGAGGTCCCTTCCAACCTCAGCTGTTCTGGGAACCTGTGCTTATTTCACTCACTGGGTCTGGAGGAGCGCCAGTTGCGTTGTGTCAGTAGGGTATTCCAAGTGCTTCAAGGCTGCCTCATGAGCACCAAAGGACTCAGGCACTAAAGTCTAGAGACTGCTGAAAACCTCTGCAGAAAAAAGAACCTTGTAAAAAGTAAATAGATTACTCAGGCACATGGCACATTCTGCTTTGCCCCAGGGAAAACTACTGGAAAAGGTCAATGATTCCATTTATTTCTGACCCACTTTAAACTCTGCACAAAGCACATGATTTGGTGAGCTCATTTACACTGGGTTGAACAGCACAGTGAATATGCCTTGGGTGCTAATCATTTCAATTAACAAAAACTAATAATTTTGACTGAAAAATGAAAGCAGACTCATAATCTCCCTCACAGCTAAATGCACAGGGTCTCTATTAATTTCTGTCAATCCATAAAGTGCAGGTAGGATTGTCTCCTCTCTCTGAGGCCAAATTCAGTATTTGGCTGCAACCAGCCCTCTTTCTAGTCTCACCTGTCACTCAGTGGGAAATCCACAATCCCAGTAGTTGTTTCAGGACATAGTTTGTCCTTCCAGCAAAGGGCATCCTATTTTTCTTTGTTAGATGGTCTTCCTTTCCTCAACAAAACCAACAAAAGCCTTACATAATTAAAGCTGTAGCTTCCTTTCAAGGTGGTTTTAAAGACAGTCTGAAGGAATGTATTAACAACAATGCACACAGCAATGTGAGTATAAAATGGTACACAGATTCTCCCTCAAACAGTGAGAAATGGTGAGAAACGGTGAGAAACAAACTGTTGTGTTATGAAAACTGACTGTGCATCAGAAGCAAGTTAAAACAATCATTCAGAGGGCAAAATGTGATCTTTCTGGAAAACTAGAAATATAATCAATGGTGTAAGTGCTCAAAACAATAGCAGAACTCTATTTAAAAGGTTTGCAGCTTTATTTTTCGGTGGCTCCCTCTAGCTTAGCAGCTGGACCAAAATATTTCTAAGTTTAGACCCATGAAGATGCAGACTAAATATAGGATGTAAAACAACACTTTCTGAAAACAAAACTCCAAAATTTTCAGCTGTGGGTGTCTTTGGTAAGAGGTTCACTCTTAGGTGACTGGATGCAGATCTTACTCATTTCAGTGGGAGTTGTGGACTAGGCAGTTCTGAGCTCATGGACATTTTTATCCAGCTGTGTCAATGTACATGAAGGAGTTTTGAACCCGCCCTTCATTTTCCAAACCATTTTTTTTCAGCTACTTACTTCACTACTTTCTTCCCTCTGCTTCCCTATCTAAACCTTTTTCTCCCCCGCTGTTATTTAACAAAGAAACACATCACTCTGCTGAATCCCACACATCTCCAGTCTGGAGATCTCCTTGCTATACCATCAAACTTCCTAATTTTGATGACACCAGGAGGAATGATATTCCCCTCTAGTAATAGTGGAAATACCACAAGATGTTGCTCAGAGAAGTATTGACTGGTTTCATTTCATGTCATCTTTCAGTAACATATGGAATGTAAATTCACAACTTGTAATGACAAAACAGGAGGGAACAAGTACTGCAGTCAGACTCCTTCATAAAGTTGGGGAAGTTATCATACTGTTCAGCCATCACAAGTCCCCCAGGAGGTGGAGGGCCAAGCCTAGCTATTACTAGGTTTGGTCTGCACATCTTTGAAGATATTCCCCTTCTCCAGTTGCAGCAGTTAATCTCATCCTGCAGACTTTAAACTGAATTGGAGAGAAGAGTCTGGTTAATGTTATCTAGCAAGAAGAAGACACTTTTCTTCAGTATATGCATAAAGAACAAAACTCCAATAAAATTAATCGGGATCATTTTGCAGTCACGGCCTAAAGTCAATCTTAAGTACAGAAAGTAACAGTAACCACAGAATAAACATCAGGCAACAATACTGTTTCTGGCTCAAAACAAGAAAGTTAATTTCAAAGTTGGAGCAGTTACTCTTTTCCGCATAAACTGTAACACTTCTTCAATGAAACTTGACCCACCGGAGGTAGAATGAGAGCTACGCTCCTTTAACAAAACAACATATGATTACTCTTTCCTCTTATCTATGACTAACCCCAATTAGAATTTTATAAATTTACTCTTTTATAAATATTCAGGCATCATTTGACGTACTGTTGAAGGAAGATAAATCTGAAACCATTCTGGAAGAATCACAAAGATCATTCACAGGAGGCAAATACACTCATCTGTGAGAAATGGGAAGTGAAGCTCTACAAGGATGGAGCACTCTCTAACTATCTGAAGCACTTGATGGATCTTTTCCCACCCTCTGTGATTAATAGAATGCATAAGCTATTCAGTCGCCAAGCATTTTGCCTGAGGAAGCTTTGATTTGAAAAATGAGACAAGTGCTTCCAGTGCTGTCATTGATAGGAAATTAGGTGATAAAAGAGAGCGCATTTAAGCAGCTCTTAAATATTCATAATTAGAGCTGTCAAACTGCTATACTATCCCTCTCTCTTCTTGCATTTACCCAAACGTTCTGTCAGGAGTAATGAAAACAGCAAAGCCAGGGGGATGTGACAGTACTGAAGTGCTTCAGAAGTAATTACAGAAGGACAAACACAGTGTGGTGGGGTTTTTTGGCCCAGACCACAGTATAGATACAATCATCAAGTCAGTTGTACCTAACAGTTAGTTTGCTACGTTATGAGGTTTTGAGTTACTTTTCTTTTAATGAATGGCACCATCAGAGGCTTCTCCTTCTGCTGCTTCCCCTCTGTATGGTGCAGTAACAGAGCATTTGACTTACCAGCTTTTGATTGTTTTCCTAGAAATCCATCCCAGGATGATTTTTCTCATGACTGTGAAAAAAAGGAAAAAAATATCTAATGCAAAATTATAATAATAATAAAAATATGGCTAATTTGTTTTAATATTATGAAAAAAATTATGTGTATATGGATCTTTTGTTTTCTGACAGAAGGGGATCTCAAGCCAGGATATCCCAAATATGAAAGTAGGTATACTCAAAAAATGAGGGATTCAATTGTTATGAACGTCATTAACTTTTGTTTTAGTAAGCTATTAATTTAGAAGAACTCCCAACACAGCTCTACTTTTTTGGTCAATTTTGTGCAGGATGTGGCAAGAAACTGCAGAGCTTTATAAGCAGCCCAAGATGTGCTTGAACAGGCAGTTGCACAGCAAAGCGGCACTACACATTTCAGGTTGCTCCTGAGCGGACCAAATCTCTGACAGGCATTTCCAGACAAGCAATATCTGCTTGGGTGCAAATTCTCACCATTTGGTTCATCACTACAAAAACATCTGTTCCTACAGAAGACAATCTTTGCTTCATTTATGTTTTTCCATCCAGCTTCTAAAGGTCTGAGTTCTTCCTGGGGTGGGAGGAACACAAGCAAGCTGCAGGAGTTCAGTCACAGCCAAGGCCTTAACTTGATGTAAAGCACACTGCAGTGACTTCCAGCTGCTTCCAGTGTCCATTAGGTTGACCCTTATGGAATAGCAAGGGCAGATTAGAATGTGCCACATAGCATCTATAACTACTACTGGGACCATTTCTAAATTAGAACAGAGTTAAAATACTGACTTGAAGTCCACCTGAGAGGCAGAAAGCAGTACAACACAGTAATTGGTACACAGTAATTGGTACACAGTAACGTTGTCCTCTGGTTTTGGTACAGGAAATGAAGACAAATGGATTTGCATGTGTGAATAATGGACTTACTTCCAAAGACTTTGGGATAGGTCATATCCCTATGCTAATGAAACAAGACTAACTTGTAAAAATTCAAGGGATTGGCATTTCAGTTTCATGAAATGAAATGAGATACCTCTCTTCTCTGAGAGGTATCACATAGAGCTAGAAAAAATAACTGATTGAGGAAATATATTGATCATATGATCATTGATTTTATAATAGCAAGGAATAAAAAAATCCCAAATGCTCCAGAAAGGGAACTGAGTCCAAGACAGACTGTCTGGGTGGAGGATGCTGTATGCCCCTGCATGCCCAGCTCCAGCACCACCTGAATCACCAGCAGACTGGCTCACAGCTGCACATAAGCACAAGCACTTGCAAAACTGTAAAGGGCTGTAAGGAGCACTGGACTTTATGGCTTGTTAGGCTGGATCACTATGATAGTCCTTCTGGAACAAGCAAGACACTATTCTTCATTCCTTTGTGACAGTGGTAGGTGGAAACCGAGACATTTCTGCTGTCACTTTTCAATTTTATGTTATGTAGCTTCACATTGAGCCTTAATTTGCTTCTTTTTATAGCTCAAGTGTAAGGAATACAGTTGAACAAATGTTACTACCCCCCCAAAGAAACAACAAACCTGCTGTGAATATTGATTTGCATTTCTGAACAAATTCACTGGGATTACACTCCTAGCCCATCTCCAACAAGCAATCCGGTGAATTCTCTAATGAGAAGCAACTGCAACAGTGAGCTGGGAATACTGTGCCTCAAGTGTTGGGCAGGATTAGGTCTACTGGGGACAAGTGAAGGGGCTTTGGCCAAATACCTTAAACTAGTCATCCCTTCTCACTTAACAGGACCTGGCTACAGCTACAAGGACAGTGACACAATCTGGCTTCCCCTACATGCAGGTCAGGACACTACTTGTCCTCACATCCCAAAGCCCTCAGGGAGGCCATACTGAGTTTCTGCCTCAAAGAGTACAAAACAAAAGATATTGGAGACTTCTACTCCCTCCCCATTCCTTTGATGGATGAATCCATAGAGCTGACCTACAGGTGTTTTGGGAATCACTCCTGAATTTTGGTAGTGTGAGCCGGAGCAGAGTGCAGCCTGGTGTAATAGAAATACATAAAGCATAGCTGTATAAGTGCTTTCTAGTGCAAGGAGCACCCTGGTTTTAATGCTATACTAAAATATTTGCCATAGCTCTATCTTCGACCATGCAGAATAAGCAGGAGAATATTGACAGCACTACAGAAACACAGCAGCAAGAAACAGCTTAAAATCCTGAGCCACTGAAGCCAACAGGAAATTTCTGAGGGAGCTGGACTGGATCATCATGTATTACCTCTTCACAGACATTTTAAAGACGTATCTACTGCTTTTACACTGTACTCAGAGCAAAGGCTGCTGTACCTGAAAGCCTGCAGTTTCAAAGAGAACAAAGAACAGAAATTGCCACCTCTCTTCTCTCCCTCACAAGAAAACTTGTTCATTTCTAGTGCGATTTTCTGCCGGTCCATCCCTCAGCTGACTCACCTGAGGTCAGGCAAGTGCCAGTGGCACATGGGAGTGGCAGGGTTCCACAGCTAGGGAGGCAGGGGAAGAAAATGGCACCACAACCCTCTTCTGGCAACACACAGCCCCTAAAGCAGTTATCTGTACTATCATTGCACCGTGAATGTCCCAGTGCATGAGACTCCTGGCGCTGGATGAAATACATGAAGCTGCCATGAGAGGCTCCAAGTAGCACAGAGGATTGCCTGGAGTAGGCTCTGTGACCACAGGATCCACTGGATAACACCTGTCTCACTGCTGTGCACAACCACTTCTCCACATTACAGGTTGGATGACCAGCTGCATCTGGTATCTGAGGTCAAGGAACTGAAAGTAGCTGAGACATAGGTGGGGCAAGAAGGGAGCGTTTATCAAGAGCAGTCAAATGAGTCTGGCCAGTTGACGGGCCTGCTTTCCACCTTTAGCCCTTAAGAAATAAGTAAAGATTTTCAAGGAATTCCTTAAGAAGTTTGATTACCAAGCCCATTTATATAGCTTCATCATCATCTAAAGCACCTAAGTGTAGAAGAGAAACAGACTATGAATAAAAATATAAGCAAGGGAAGAAAAGAAACAGGAAAGGAGGATGGAGGGGTGAAAAAAAAAATAGCTCTTCAGAGGAGATAAAAAGAAGGAAAAAAGTCTCTGGATAAGGAATATATTTGAATACCTGGAATGGTCTCTATCTATCAAGGTCCCACACAAGAAAGATAGGATCCTCTCATCTACCTGTGACACCTACATAATGAGGGCTATACTTGAGTTACTCAAATTGCCACAAGTTTGCTTAAGAGAAACAAGCACTTCTATGGGAAGCTTTGCCTTGTCTCAAAGGAGTTATCCGGAATATCTCAGCGTTTCTTGTTTCTCTCCACTGACTCTAAAAGGAGCCTAAACAACCAGCTCTGTGTGGATACCTATAGTGTAGACACCTAGTTAGTTGAGGTTAATACCGCAGTAATGTCTCCCAGATTCCTGCATGGTCTCTTCTGCTTCCTGACACACCCTGAGCTCTGTGTTTCCACTTCTCAAAGAGACGTGCCCATCACAGACAAAAGCTGTCATACTGCCAAGCTGGAGATCAGCTGACTGCTTGGGAAAACAGGACCTGGCACACAATACACAAGACAGGTAGACTAAGATGTCCCAGGGTATCACTGACATGCACAACCAGTTTCTAGCCACAAAGCCAATGCCTGGGCAAGTAGCAATCAGCCATCAGCGTATTCCTCCCACTGTGAAGACTTTGATAAATAATGTAGAAACATCAGCTATGTCTACTTCAAATTTGTCAAATACAACTGCCTGTGGTAATCTGCCCTCCACAGGCTGGGCTCAGTTCCCGTGTAAATCTGCTGAAATCAGGGAGAAGCCTTAATAGAAACAGAGCACAAGTCCTAGTAGAATGACAATAGCAGACACATTAAGTAGCATACTTATTCAGTTCCTAAATTGGGCACTTTCCCACTTTATTTAAATAATTATAGTGAAAGAGATATTTATAGAATGAAAAGTTTGGAACAAAGTTCAATTTAAACAAAACTGAATGAAATAAAAAGGTACATTTTCAGTTGGCAGAAAGAAATAGCCTATATTTGGATTTCGGTCAGAAATTCAAGGACTGTTTTTATCGCCTCTAAATACGGCAGCAGAATTCTGAGGTCCCTGGTTCTGGAAGTGATTCTGGAGGCACATCCTCTTTGGAAGAAGATTAGGGTAATTTTCCACACATTTGTGTTTATTAATAGAGGGGGGAAGAAACTTTCAGCTGTCTCAGAATTAATGGAACCTTGTATGAGACTCAGTGCTGGGAAAAGCTTCTGTTCAGAGCTTGTACTTGCTGCTTTTAACAGGCATCTTGTATCAAAGCATTGCTATCTTTAGTCATCTACCTCTTCATCCCAAGAGAAGTTGAAAAGTTACCAGGAATTCCTGATCCATTCAAGAATTTACTTTTGAATATGTTTTCAGGCAGGTATTCAAGTAAAATGATGCTGATTTCGATTCACACTGATGAGTTAGGCCACAAACAGTGATGATCTCAGTTTATGCCCATGGTGGCCTTCCAGAGGGTGCTAGCGGAATATGCAGACCCCTGCTGAACAATAGCATGGCTCAGCTACTTTCCTCTTTTCTGGGCTGCCGGCCTGACTAATTGCTGGCTTTCAGTATTTTTGGATGGATTTGGGCCAACAGCCAAATGACCTTGAGCTCGCTGTGTTCTGCCAGCTGTTCTGTGATGCTCCCTCCCTATTTCTCACCTCCCTCCCCATTCTCACCTGCAGAGCGCAGGGGTGCCAGGGCATCCCAACAGGACAACATCCCTTGCCTCCTTCTACCCAGCAGAAAACGCTCTTCAGACAGAAAAGGCCACATTTCTCAGACTTGTTGACTTCAGTGGAATAACTTCAGGTTTTACCTGCAAAACAGGGTGGGGATGTGTAGTAAGGACCACTGACATACTAGTGGGGAGCTCTGGGGTGACACAGCTCTTCCAACACTTTTGTGCAATCTTGTGCCCTCTACAACACCTCTGACCTGAAGTTTAGGCAGGAGACATTTGCCAGGGATGAAGAGGCACTGACAATTGGAATATTTCCATGATCCAGAGGTGCAATTGCAGCTCTTCCAGGCACACTTGAGTCACCTTCAGCTGCTAGCTCTGGCACTGACAGCAAGCATTTCTGCACAGACTGTGCAAATCTGTCCAGGACCCTGGGTGAACATTTGGCTGCGAATGTCCTCAATGTCCCAACTCCCTTGTTATCTGTACCCATGCCAGGAAAATTCAGGTGAGCTCAGGATGGAAAGGCAAGCCACAGTCCGCCCCTTGAACTGCAGAACAGCAAAGGTATAAACCAATACACTGAGTACATGGGACCTCTTGGTACTTTGGAAATGCAAGCGCAGTTGTTGGCACACTGGATGGAAGGGATGTAAACAGACTATACATCCCTCCTGAAAACCTCCTGTGTATCTACTCCTGCACCAATCTCCCTCTGAAACAGCATCAGGTTAACTATGAGTTGATAGAATCACAGAATCATTCAGAGGCTTTTAAACCTTGTGATGGTACTGGAAGAGGAAAGCAGAAAGCAGGGCACTTTTATATAATGAAGGCATTTACAGAAGCAAGACTCTAGCTGTTTACTGTGTGGTACCAAGTAGAGTATGTGCATCACATACTGTGAGCATGTGCATCAGATAATTGTGAAAAATGTATCTGCATTATCTTTGTTAAATATCTCATTAATGTGAAAGAAAGGTCATCTGTCAAATGTAGTTGTGAGGCAGGAAAAAAAATCTCTCATGTTAGATATCTTGAAACCTTTAGGCTCGTGATATTTTTCTGGAACAGAGAAAATGTGATCAATGAATCATTAGGAGTCCTGTGCCTGATAATGGAGGTCAAGAGTGCCTTTAGACGATGAGTTTAAGATGCTTTTATTAACCTGTCTCAAGATTGTTGATTGCTTTCTAACGGGATGAGACCCTCTGCAGCACTTGAATTTTAAATATTTAAAGATCTTCACTGTCAAACACTTCTCAATAATTCTTCACAATAAATGAATTATTGTGCAAATGAAACTCAAGGTAGTTCTTAATAAAATCAGAGAGATTTCAGTATTCTATAAAGATTAATCATGCTTTACAAAGTACTTGCTTATAAAGGTATCTAAATAAAGGTAACTAATAGGAAGACACCTGGAAATGAATGAGGAACTAGGTGGATCTCATTTTCTTTTCACACTAAGTTTCTGAGTATGTAAATACACTAATTTCTAATTCTAACTGCCTCCAGTTGAATTCTGGCTCATTATAACAGTGCATATGTGAGAAGAAATTAATTCATCTATGCTCAGGTCCTAAGGAGCAATGCCATTTTCAGCCTTGATGCTTTTTGATATAAAAACTATTTTGCATCTCATTGGCTATAGAGATTACATTCACATTTGCTTCACAATTCTGTTACACAGTTAGAGAAGTGCAAAGGGATGTCTGACTAAACGAGAATCAGGCCATCACAGAAATTTTCACTCCTGATTCAAGATCCAAGTTCTCATTTCATTTACACCAAAGTGAATCACAAGTAAATCCTTTTAAATCCACCAGAAATAATGAATAGGAAAACAGAGTAAGGAAGATCTTAATTAGAGGAGATGAGCAGCAATAGTCCATATATAAATGGCTGCATGTTTTGTAGAGTTAGAATATATAGGATTTTGTTCATGCACCCTTTTTAAAACTCTAACAGTTTAGGCTTTCTTCTTGAAAGGTAGCTTGAGTATCACTTCTGAATTTATAAGCAGCAGAGGACAGTTTTTCATTAGGTCCTGCCAACCCCAACTATTCTTACTAGATGTGTTTCCTGTACCCTGTTTTCACCTCATATGTTAGAAGACAACTTATTAAGTCACTAACTATGCTGGTAGCTGTTCAAATTCGTATGACTTCACTTATTTATTGTGCAGCTATGTGGCATAATGCTCAATTGTCTCATCTGCCATCTGCTTTGGTGTCAACATGTGCTTTTTTCCAAGTGACATTCTGTTGTCAATTGAAGCATTCTTGACATTTCTAAATGTCTTTGTTAAGAAGTTTGTGGTCTACTTCATGTTTCCACAAGAAAGTGTTACTGATCAGCACCACCAGTACCATGGGACTTGCTGTTTCTGCCAGACTGAGGGACCGCTCACTCTGTCATTTCTAGGCAGCACTCTAGAAAATTCTGAGGCTTTGCAGTCATTTCTTCCAATTCCCTGCCGTTTCACTTCTCAGTGAAGGACTCAGATGGCTTCACTTGCTCTGTTTGCTATTTTGCTTTTTACTTGCTCTACACGTTCAATATTTTTCTGACACTAGATGCAAGTATGAAATCGGAAAACTTAATGCTGGTTGTCAGGCCTTAGTCATCTCATACAGGTCAGGACTGCAAAGAGTTAATATGTTATTGAGATGCTCAGTTTACTGTTCTCAATTTAATATGGACTGTGTACTGTACTACATTATGCTGTGTATTGTATTGCAGTCTATAAGGGGGAACATCTCATTAGGCAGCACTTGTGCACAAAATATTGTTATACTGCCTCATGAGCCGGATATGAATCAAGTGTGTGATGCTGAAATAAAAAACTTAGCCAGTCTTATTCTTTGAGGTACTAGAAGGGAGGCCATTGGCAAGACCTGGGAAGCATGTAACTGAATTTCATTTGGGGCACCAATGCCTAAGAAAAATGTAGGCATATCTGAAAGCTTTCAGAGGGACAGCAACAAGAATAAAAAGACTGGAGAACCAGCAACAGACAAGGATGGCTTAGAAGCAAAACTATCATCACTGTAATTTCTGGAGGTCCTACCCATTTGCCACGCTGCAAGTGTGTGATTTTTGAATTCCTGACTCAAGTCTTCCAGCCCACAAACACCAACATGTTCTCTTGGGGATACTTTTAAAGATCCCAGGGAACTGTAGGGAACTGTGGGAGAGGCTGCCTTGCTGAGGGATCATTCACAGTGCCACGTGGATATGTAATGCCAGTTACAAGGACGCTAATAATTGTTTAAGTATCTGCAAGACTTTTTTCCCCTTACATACTGTTTTCAACAGCTTGGCCTAATTGTACTCTTTGAGGATACCTAAGTGTATCTTGCAAATACACACCTAACTGTGCCCTAACTGCACCCTCAGAAACAAACAACACAGAGCAGCTTTTCAGCTTGATTCTAGAAAGATGTGTCCCTCCAATTAGTGCCACTGACAGTTTGTGCACAAAACCAGGCTTGGATAGCTGGCAGAGCTGATGTAACCCAAGGCAATGCCAAGTCATACCTGTCAAGGATTAGGCTGTAGACCTGTACTGTAGCAATGAGAAAATTTGGTTCACAAAAGCTTCCAGAAACAGGCCCTGCATACATTTCATAATGCATTTAAATAACTTATCTTAGACACTATAAAAAAAAATGGTTTGTACCATACAGAAAAAGGTCACAACAACGCATTTCAACAAGAGGTAATTAATGTATTATTTGGCCTTTCATTTGTCAGTTCTTATAACATGGTGTTTATGGCCAGCAGCTACACAAGGACTCTGTTAGCAGAGAAAAAGTTCATTAAGAAACTCTAAAAGTTGCATGCAACAGTTATTAAGTATCATAGAGGGTATTTGAAGACTTCCACTTTTCGGCTTTAAGGTTTACACTGAGAATAAATACAGTTTCTTTGTGAGGTGCTTCCCATAAGATATGTATGCTGAAACAAAATACATGTCCAACAACCCATGCTCTATCAGCACATATGCTCCCTTATTTTGATACCACAGTAAGAATGAGGAGCTTTGATGTTTTGCTCACTGAAATACACCACTGGGGGATTTTTCATCCAAAATTTGCAGTTAAATACATACCTCACTTCAAACCCTGAAATCAGCAGGACTCTTCATGTGCTTGAATACCTTCCAGAATCAGGCTGCAAACAACTTGAGTTTTCCCACATAGCTTAGCTAAAGATGAAGCTGAGAGATGAAGCAAGGCAGTAGGCAACATATTTTGGTTTGTCTCAACAGCTCTTACAGCATTAGTTCTCATTACCTTGGCAAGCCCCACTCACTACCCACAGCTCAACGAAAACCTGGCTAAATTTTGCTCTTCTCTACCTAACATGCATGTAATGGCATGCTTTTAGTGCTGCTACAGCAAAAGTTTGCTAAAAAAATACAGCTAAAGTGTGTCTTCTGGACTCTGAAGCTCTATCATCCCATTCTTTTTCAGACAGAAGCATAATCTGAAAGCCACTTTTCCTTGAAAATTGCTGTCATGCTCCACCCTGAAAGATGGCAGAACAAAAAGTATTTCAAGTGATTCCGAGGACGTGTACATCTGGGCATTTTGCAAAAACCAAGTTTGCAACAATCTGTTGAATTTTCCAATATTATAATGAAATCAACTCAGAATCATAGCCTGCATCCTAATTGATCACATCTCAGCAAATCTGCGTATAAAAAATGATAGGTTTCTAAAAGGAAAGGATCAAAGCTCCAGTTCATAAGGTTCTTAAATTCATGTTTAATTTTATCTGCCCGGCTTGAAACATCAAAATCTAAACAAAGGGAAACACACGTGGTTAGCTTGCAAAACAATCATTCTTAGCTGAACGTAGGTAGGAAGACAGATTTACAAGCATATTTTATTTCTATATGTACGTAACCTTAAATTAGTATAATTTACATGGAAAAGGACAGCAATCAATATTGCAGTCAAAGTGCATTTTTCCTATATATAGAACAAAGATTTCATGCCACCTTGAAGACTACTGCTGAATCCATTGGGACTGTGTACACAAATCTGGGAATTTCCAACCTAAAAGCAGCCTTTTCAGCAAAGGAGATGTTTGATAGTATCCATCTAGTTTTCTTTTTGTTCAAACTCTGAGTTTAGAGGGTATATTTAGAAGACACAGGCTTAGTGTCAGATGCTTCCATCATAATAACTCATAGCCTGAACAAGAGCATCTCCCAAGACCTGTGTATATCCTCAGTGCAGCCCTAAACCACCTAAAGCATTTTTTTTCTTTCTCTAATCAGCAAAAAACATAATGAGAATATGCTTTATCTAGAGCCATTTTGCACAGCTTGAGTAAATTGGAGTGAAGAAAAATCTGCAATCATTCAAACCACTCATTTGAAGAGATGTTGCTCTCTTTCTTCCCTACTGATCCTCTACAACTCATTTATGAAGTATTTTTCCACATAGCTTCCCTCTTCCTTCCTCTACTCTTTCCAACTATAGACATCTGTATTTTCATTAATGTAGGATACAAAGGCCAGGAAAAGTCTTACGAAGTGAGTGAAAAGCAACTGCTTTCCAATACATAGCACTGCCCACACCAAATGTACAGCTGGGATTTTCCATGATCCTCTAGTTGATAGATAACATCAATAACAGTTGAGTCATAAGCTTAATTCACAACTCAACTATTTCTCAAACTTACCATCAACTATTTCTCAAACTTACCACCACCTGTTTCTCACACTTATGACACCATTCGAACTTATCACACCATTTATATCAGTGCATTATAGGAAAGTTAAGCCTGGCTCACCCACGTAATTTAGTAGGTACTTCTTCCAGGTCCCCAGGAGTGACCTGTAAACCTGCACTAGAAACACACGTTCTCACACACCTTGCAAAGCAGGTGGCTGTTTGGTCCACCAACAAACTAGTCCAGTGATACACTGTAGATTGGAGCAAAGTTGCCCCACAGATCAGGGGAATTCAAGCTCAGTGCATCACAGAAGTAATTAGAAACACTGACATGATCATGGTATAGACTAAGAACAGCTTCAAATACAAGAGCAAATAAGTAAACACAGCAGAAATACCAGGCCTTTAAGGTGTCTGCATTAATGCAGTGAAGGAGAAATGACAAAAGGGGTGAGAGCAAAACAAGGATCCAGGTGACAGATTACATGGAGCACCTCCAAGGCACTCCAGATGGATCTGTACGAAGTCAGGAAAGCACTGGGAAGCCCAGAGAGGAGAGAAGGCAGGTGCAGGATCATCTTCAAAGGAAAAGGCAGATGTCTTTGTCAGAATTGGGGATATTTGGAGAGCTTGAGTGCAAATGCCTGGCCTTGTAAATACTATGAGGAAAGGAGCAACAAGAAGCAACAATGCAGCCCTGCACACACACTCCTATTTCCATACAGCACCTCATGCTAACAGGTAGTCCCAGCAGCAAAGACAGAACATGAGTTGTGTGAGACATCTGCAGGCTTTAAACCAAGAGTTAACAGTATTGCAGATTCATGTACCCTTGGCTAAAGAAGCAAAACTTTTCTCCCTTTCATTTATTATATGAAGATACTTTTATTTATCTTCATTTTATTGCTTCTAACTACTGCTACACACAGAACTGCCCTTCCCCTCCCTTAAAATTTCCTTAGTAACTGAGGAAAATTACAGCCTGAGCAGTTCCCACAGTGCCTGTAGAAAGATACTGAAAATTGAGATTCTACCCCATTTTGCAGGTTTGCCCCTTTCCCTGCAGTGCAGAAGCTGCTGAACAGACATACACTGCAGAAAACTAGAACAATAAGGATGCAATCTGCAGAACAGCTGATTTGGTTTTGTGGTGGCATGAGAGAGGCTCTGAACAGCTCAGAGAATCTCATCTCCGAGGACTCAAGAGCTCTGACTGCAGATTAGGACAGGGATTTCCTGCCTCAGCTCTGAGGGCTCAGATTCAGCAGCAGCAGGGAGGTTATCTTGTGATGGCCAACATCATTCCTGTTCCCAGTTATTTCCCCCACCCCTCCGAGATGCTCCCAAGCCCTTTGCAGGAATGCCTGAGCAACCTGTTTAGCCACTGGTTTAGTTTATAGTGTATTATAATAAGGTAACACTGAATTGCTTCCAGTTTCCCTTAATGCACCGAGCTACAAGCTCTGGTTGCTACAGGAAGAGTCATGGAAAATCTCTGCTGCTACATGAGCAGTTATGCCATCTTTACAAGACAGACTTCTTCCAGAAGAGGTTTAGGTAGGCTGCTGTAGGCATGAACCATGATTTCTCCTCCAAGGGAAGCCATCCCCGCTTCTGAGTCAAGCTGTGGCTGATTCCCTCAGTGACAAAGCCAGTTTGAGAGACTGATACTCTCCCTTGAATGCCTAGGCACACTTTCACACTCCCACCCCACCCCAGAAGCTACTTCCCTCAACTATGCTGATTCAGCTAACTTGTGAGCATGGTGTAAAACCTGTGAATTGATTGTGTTAATTTCTAGGACTTCTTTTTTCAGTGCAAGAACTATTTTAACCAAATCTGATTTCACTGGGTAATGACAGAGTCGCAGCTTTAGGCTGTATGACATTCAAAATTAAATATATTTGTTTATCAGAAATTCACCTAATTTACATTGAACCACAACATACACCCTAGGTAGAAGCTCACAGAAGCTTACAGAGGATATTTGCATTACATGAGTCACCTGTGGATACACGTGGTTGAAAACCTTCCTAATATCTTGAATTGAACCTATAAAGTGCCATATTCCTGTGTACAGAAAGATCTAAACCAAGACATTTTTTCCCTTTCATTGATAACAGTCAGCGGAAAATGTATTAGCAAGACCTTGAAGAGACTACAAAGGATGTAATTGAAACATCAAATTTGAAGCGCAGCACTTAGTATCTTTTACTTGAACACCTACAGTGTACATTATCAAAGTAGCTTGTGGGAGGCAGAGTTGCACACACAAACAATTTTGCTACTTCATGGAAGAATCTGCATGTACGTTCCCCACTCCTCATCACACCACCTTCAACGTGTATTTCATCACACTGGTGTGAAAGGTAGCTTTCAGAACACACTACTCTGAAAACACATGGAGGACAAAATTCCCCCTGACTTATCAGCGTTGCTGATAAACAGAAATGTGGAGAACAAAAGGTTACAAATGGCGTTTGGGGACCTCTTTCCTTGCCAGCTGTCATGTAGTGCTGAGGCTTTGAGAACACCTCTGGCAAGCAGCACTTCAATCAGCGTCACGGAGGAAGGGCTGGGAGAAGATTCAGGCAGTTGTGGTGCATAAAATGATTGTGGCATGTGTATGAAATGATGCTTTGATCTATGCCTAGCCTCAGGCTGGAAGTTTCCCTGATAAGCCACTGAAGAATCATGGTCCTAAATGCATTGCACTGTCTTGCTTGAGATAAGTTTCATCCCTTTTCCTTGAGCAAAAATCAACATTCAGATTTCACATGCACACATGAAAGTTGCTATCTGATAGGTTTAACCACATGTATGCAGTATTAGCACATGTACGTAAAAGGCTGATTTTTCTATTGAAAACATGTCCCAAGAAGCTTTTTCTAAGGCCACTGTTGGAAAATTGATTAATGAAGGCATTAGAATATAGGAGCTGGCACAGCCATTGTCAGCAGACATACAGAAATTAATGTTACTCTCAAATTCACAGGTGGATTTGATTTGTGTCCTTCTTCCAGTAAAAGTCCCTAGTGACTATGGCACATCCTTTGTGTCATGGATGAAGACTTGCACGTTCCATCTCATTCCCAGTGTCAGAGACATTTCCAACCATGAATCCAACCCAAGAACAGAGGAACAGGTTTTGTTCTTCTGGCTGCAAGTGTAGACTTAACCTAGGACAAATCTCTGTACATGACAGATTTCTTCTAAAGGAAATATATTCATTGTTGTTTGGTTTTTTTTAACCTGTAGAAGTAATCTTATGCCAAAAAGTAGGTCTACTGTAGACAGGTGATGAGAAGGACTGACCCTGGAAAAAGAACACATTACTATGCTGCCGTTCTTTCCATCACTGTCTGATGAAGTTCTCACTCCGTTCCTTAAATTGTCCTTAAAAACCTAATAAAACCAAGCCACACCATTGCTGGTATTTCTAATATTGAGACCACACTACAAGAAAACTTTCTTAAAAAAAAGAAATTAGGTCACTGTAAAGCTCATAAAAAAGCAAACCACATCACAATCTGTTTTCAGCCTGATTCCCTAATGCATAGCAAGATAGGCATCAAGCACTTGGGAAGGCCGCAAATTAGCTTAGCTTACTTTTGTTTACCCAAAATCAGCTCAACAAAACCACACAGGCATAGCCAGTTAACTGATCAAAATAGATTATGGTCTACCAATCACTTTCCATAATGCCTGCAGTCATCTGAATTTCCCTGCTATCTTGCCAGCTATCTATGTTCTGGCTTCTGAACTAAAAATCAGGTTCTGCTTAGTATCCACTCATAACTGCATTTCCAACTACCCAGTCTTAGTTTTGGAGCTAGAGTTACAGCCTTCTGAGTTTCATCTTCATGGGGTTTTTTAGTATTCTGCTAAAATCACATTAAATCTTCTGACAGGAAATCTAATTCTGGTCATTTACAACCCAGAAATGTTTTTAAGCATGAGCATAGGTAGTATCATCAACATCAACAGATCTCACTTAGAATTAAGCATGCCCCTTTGTGTATTTCTGTTAAGGTCTTACATTGGCGAAACCACGAGAAGGAATGACCCATTATCTGTAATGAACAATTTAACACTTGTAATAGTAAAACCCATGACTACCTAGGCACATTTTTTCTATACTGCTGAAGTAAATCCTGGTATTTGATAGAAGATGGTGGTTCAGGTCTTTGAAATTTTCTTTTATTCCTTATAAACAGTTATTTCACATTATATGGACTAATGAATAGGAAAAAGTCTTTGTTTAGCCACATTTTCACTTCTGTGCTTTATTATTTGGACTGCAAAAGCACTTACAGGCCCCAGGAAATAAGATACACACTGAAACACATTAAACACACTTTACAGGGGTAAAAAATTTATCAGGAAGAAGAATTTGGTTCACAAACTGTTGTACTTAATTTAGCTTCAGTGAGCAAACAACTTCTCTCTCACAGGAAGAAATTCTACAACACAGATTTTTTACTTCAAAGTGTACTGAACAATGTCAGTGGAAAGGAATGAGCTGGTGACAGTATGGGTATTTTAAGGGCACTTTCTACTATTTGCCAAAATTACCAGCACTTTGGGCTTTCCTGATCAAAGTGTTCCTCATAATGATCCTCACAGCAGGCTTATGAATTGGTTGAATCATCTTGTAACTACATCTACTGCCATCCAGAGGTAATTGGCAAAAGTTTGAAAAGTAAATCTAAGTTAATGGTATCTAACAATGAGACACGACACTGTACATTAGAACAGTTCCTATCAAACACAAACTTAAAAGCTGCAGCCCAGCAGAGCAGAAACTACAAAAAAAAAAAAAATAGAAGTCAAGTAGGATAATTCTTTATTCCTTTCCAGCAGAAAACCAAAATCAACAGTATGTCACATTGATGCTGCAATTCTTTTGGTGCATCACATACATCCTGCGTTACGCTTTCTATTAACCTCTCGGACAAGTGTTTCTGCAAATTACATTCTGCTATCTTTTGTTTTTCATGCAGACCCCAACTGTAGTTAAAAAAAGCAACCCAAAGCCCTACTGCCTTCACCTCAAAGAAAGCCTGCACTTTGCAACAGCATCCAATTTGTGCATGATCATCTCACAGTAAGGAAAGTAAGCAAACACTAAGGGATTAAGCACATACACACATGCCATGACATGTGTCCCCATTGTTCATACAGAATAGACAGATAACCTCATGGACAGAGAGAGTAATGATGAAACTGTTTAAGTATCTACGGACTGTGAGTGCCCACAGTTAGGGATAACTGCTTTCATGTCCTATGGCTAAGCACTTGCGAATGCATCCACAGGCAGTTCCAGAAATGTGATATTTGAGATCCTAAAACTAGGAACCCAAAAGCATAGATGATCAAAATGAATAAATATTTCTAAAACTTCATCCTTTAAAAAAATGTTGGAAAAGTCTGTTAAGAAAGCTGGAGGAAACATGAGATAATAAAAACATTTGTTTCCTAACGGATAACTCTATAATTCAATATCGATGTCACCATTTCATCTTTTCAAAAGCCCAAATTTTCAGCAGCACAGACACACCTGTTCACTTATGGGAAGCTCTGTGCCTGTTTGCAATTCTCAGCCCTAACCAGGCATTCCAAGCTGGAAGAGTGGCTATGATTACCACAGTGAGCATCTTAGAAGCCACTTCTCACAATGGGGTAATTTCCCAAAATATCCATGACTATTTACAAATCCTGTTTGGTTTACAAATCCATACAAATATTCTTCCAAATGTCACCTTCCCAACCACATTCTGAAATCACAAGCTCAGAAATGTCCTGTCTGACTAATACGCCATCACTAAGTACAGCAGTAATGATTTTGCAGTCAGTCTTCTCTACCGAGCACCATTGTGCTGAGGACACTTGAAGCACAACTGAACGAGGCTCCTTCTTCAGTATGTCCTGTACTTAAAGAGCAAAAGGTTTGGCATTGCTAGGAAACTAAGCAGATATTTTCTTCTACACATCAGGACAGGGCTAAACTAAGACTACCAAAGTTCTGCTTGTAGTAAGTACAGCTTGACTCTGCCAAGAGTAAAACCATCCAAGACTTCAGCTCAGTTAAAATTTCTCACATGTTCTTTAGAAGCTTGAATCCTTGAGAAGATGCAAGAAGCTTTTTCAGAATTATTCTCTAAACAGATATTTAGATTATTTCTTTGAAGGCATTTATTGAAATAGTCTTAAGAATGTGTTGGAACTTGTTACAAGTTTGAGACATAGCTGATTTGATGAAAGTGAGATTTTCATAAACAGGAAAATAAAAAACCAACACCAATACGAAAGCATTTACAGATTTCCTCTGTTGATTATAATTGTTACTGTTGAATCATTTCTGTAGAGACTAAATACAGTGGATCAATTCATCACCTCCAGAAACTGAACACACAACAAAAACCAGTAAAAGGAGAAAAAAGACCATTAAAAAAAATTCACCTTTGAGCTCCATCTGAAACAAAGTACAGAATTTCCTGACACTGATCCATAATCATAAGGGTGCCCCTATTACACTATTATCGAAAAATTACACTGAAGCAATTGAGTAAAAGAACAGTTCCATTTACTGCACTGGGACCACTTTTGCAATAAATAATTTCTGGAATATATAAAAAGTCTGGAATTCAGTTCTACACAGCAGTTGCCAGAAAGTAATTCTTGCCTTCCCAGATTCTTTTTTTTAACTTCTTCAGGAGGTTCATGCTATCAGGTAAAACAAGAAGAGCAATTCCTTGCATGCACTCCTTATTCTGTTCCTGTGACACACAGTAAAATCATGAATGCTTAAAGCAACTTTGGAATTGCAACAGATATTACCAGTTATCTCCTCTCATTCGCAGACATTTACCTGAAGGCTTCTGTGCTTTGTAATAGTACAGCACAAAAGAACTCAAAGAGTTAGCCACGAGGACAAACCAGGAGGGTACAGGGATCAATGAAAAGGAATTGATCAGGCTGCCGAAACAGTGGACCTTGTAGTTCAAAAGCATAAATTTATGCCTAAATCTAAACAGTGTATGTGCGTATCTTCAAATAACTGTCTTTAAAAAAAATTATTTTATCTGTAATTCCAGGCAGAAGCATGAGCTGTCTGTGACAGGGAACAATTTATTATTCAATGCAATGCCATCTTGTGGTAAAAGGGAAAGCTGTCTGTGAAAAAAACCCACAGGGACAGGGACTCTGCTGGTCCGTAGTATACAAAGCATGTTCAGAACTGCTGACTTGAAAACAATATATATATATGTATATACATTAGCATAGTTAGACTTACAAAATGTAAGTTGTGATACACAAAGCATTGGAATTTGAGAATCAGCTCTGGAGTTCTCAGTACAGGAAAGACATGGACCTGTTGGAGGGGGTCCAGAGAAGGGCCACAAAAATAATCATAGAATCATAGAATAGTTAGGTTTGGAAAGGACCTTAAAATGCCATGAGCAGGGACACCTCGCACTAAACCATGCCACCCAAGGCTCTGTCCAACCTGGCCTTGAAAACTGCCAGGGATGAAGCATTCACAGCTTCCTTGGGCAACCCATTCCAGTGCCTCACCACCCTCACAGTAAAGAACTT
>WYDI02017500.1:0-12303 GCA_009867235.2 Psittacus erithacus | reverse complement strand
AGGAGGAGCTGTGTTTCAGTGCCAATCACTTCCGAGGCAGCTCGAACCCCTTCATAGGCTGCCAGTATCTCTTTTTCTGCTTCTGTATTGATACTTAGATCAAACTGGTTCAGTGAAGGGCAAGTTTCCTCTCATTTTTTCCAAAATCGGAGTAAATAGAGTGAATTCAGCCATATTCACTTCAGCAGTTTAACAGTTCTGCTTAGGAGCTTTGGCAATCCTCTGTACCACTCCAAGATCCCTCCAGCTTTCTCACCATCTCATTAGGTGGTGGTCTGGACCTCACCATCTGTGTGGGAAGAGCTCCTTGCCTTCCTATGCAACAGATTGCTTGTGCAGTTTGACAAGAGGAAGAAAAAGTCTCATGAATAGGTTCCATAAGGACAACAAACAACTACTTTGACTAGCCAGGTACTGTAAAAAGTCTTGAAAAATATGAAATCTCACACTGATCTTTAATAGAAGTGCACACGGGATACAAAAACTGTATACAGGCTGAATACACTTTTTTAGGGATCAAACCAAAGTTTGGTCCCTACCAAACTGATCCCAGTTAAGTAAAAACTTACTGTAAATTGAAGATCTTCTAAATATGAGCTACTTTTCAGTAAATGCATTAATTCTGCACTTTGATAAGTGCACATATTTACCTTCTTGATGGATATATAAGTATCTTAATTTACACTGAAGGTCACAGAAATCACAGTATTTCATTCACTTTGTCACATATTCCCCTTATACTACCACTGAAAATGGATTCTTGACAAAAAATGTGAATGTTGCTCTCATACTAACTGAGCAGCTTGAAATACCTTCAACTAAGGATTTATGAAACAGATTCACAGAGCATTAAAAAGCTGCTTCCTCAAGACAACCTAGTAACCCTGATTTTACTTTCAAAACTTTTTGCTTTTATTTAAGAGAAATCTAGGGTAGAAAATGAAGGTTTAATGTTGTAGTTAGCCTAAAGTTTATGTTCTTCTAAGCATCCTTTTTGGGACACTGAACATACGGTGAGGGAGGTGGCTGTTAAATGTTTTACCTTTTCAAATACTTAGCTACAATGCGCAGAGCGTGGAGAGCCCAGACATCACTGATGGGGTTGCTGCCTTGGTAAGCTGGCCGGTTAATTGGATTTGAAGGGCAGGGACTGCGCATGCTGTAAGGAAGAGCTGTGTACGATTCTAGAGCGTGGCTAAAAGGAAGATTGAAACACGAATTACTGAAGTGGGAAAGCAACTTTTTACTCCCCTGCTGTCCTTTGAATGCAGGTTCTTCTCATTTATTTCTGGTGTTCTTGTGTTTTAACAGTTGCCAAAAATAGCAATACAATCTCATAGACCATTGGGAGACTACTGGGTACCTCCAGAGCACTTCACTCTCCACACAGAAGACAATCCAAACACCATCACAATCTATCAGTTCACACGATGCTTAAATTTAGGCTGCATGAACTGGCATCTTGGTGTATAATGCTTTTCACTGAAGAGCTCTGTACATCTGCAATGGATGCACTTCCTCTCTGTACGACAGGGACCGTTAAGAGACTTTAGCACTGGAAGCATTGTAAACTACCTTTCTTTCAGAGGTACTGACTGTTAAAAAATTAGAAGTATGATATTTAAGGTAAGTGGAACTGCCAACAGTCTCATCTCCCAGAGACTCATGAATCTGACCACATAAAAAAGGGGCACTGCCTACACAGCCATATTCAGATGTACAGAACTACAGAAAAAACATTTTCATACATGAACAAATGCCTCAATTCCATTACAGACACTGCAGTTCAGGGTACTTCACCATGTTCGAGAAATCAGTTTCATTATACATCTTTACTTCAATATACACAAGCATTCAGAGCACAGTAAGCTCTGCTCCTCTGAACAGAAACTTCCATGCATTTTGTGCAGTTAAAAGCTGTAGGTTTAAGGTGAAGAAAATTTTGTGCCAAAGTAAAAAGCAAATTATGAGACAGGTTTGAAAATGGTCTTAAATGGGCTAAGACCTGCCAACATCCCACAAGCCGTCAGAAATTTTTGTTGACACATTGTGGCTTTTATTAGAAAATCCTTGTTCTCTGCTCCCTGCTATGTCTATAAGACATACTAAACACTGCTGCAGTTGTGATTAGTCATCTACATGATCTCTTAAAAAGAGATGCCTAGACTGTCTTTCCTGACAACAACCATCCTGGAAGCAAATGGCTTCTCCAATGCACTGCAAACTCCGTCTTCTGCAAATGAGTGATTTCTTCCCATACATTCTGAGGGAGGTTGTGAAATTTAATAAAAGTATAACAGAGACCACTTTCACAAGAACAGGAAAGGAAGAAAAAAGATCATCCTTTTCTGTGCCTTATATTTTTTCTGCAATCATCACAGTAAAAATATAAAATTGTTAGAAATTCAAGTAGCAGCCTCTACAGAGAACTCACCAAAGCACATCAAAGCCACTGTTGGCCACTATTCGCTCAGGCATAGAGAGTGTGTGTAAAGGATCAATGATGCCTAATGTTGGCTTAATGGCTCTTGAAGCAATACCTGCAATACGTAAGTAAGAAAAAGGAGATAAAGATTTTTTGCAACAGAACACGGAAGACAAGCTTAATGTTCAAAACTTAACAATAATGAGGAGAAATGATTTGAAACTATGAAAATAAAAGGAAACTCTGAGCTATGGACAGAACTCCTTAGCACACCCATTTGCGTCCCATGTACTCTAGACTGTGTGGCATATAAAATCCATATGTTGTGTTTGAGTAAAACCTCAAAACAGCTATGAAGCTTAAGATGACATTTTAGCCTTAATTTTATTTGCCAGGGATGAAAAGGCCAAAGGAAGACAGTGCCCTGCAGTTGCAGAGCGTCTCAGGCCTGAGGCTTCAAAAGTCGGGAAAAGGAACATTTGGTTGCAATTATACAACAAAGAAACAGAAGTCTTAGAAGCAGAGAGAAAAATACAGAGGAAATAAGGAACAGTTGGTTGACCCTGGATGTAAGTAGAAATTTCCTTTGCAATTAGAATTTTCTGCCATTTAAGGACTTGAAAGATCTTAGTTTCCTGTTCTGCATTCAAACTATAATCACTATATTACATAGGTATTTCATTATGTCACTATGCTATAAATTTAATTCAAGGAGAAAACCTTCAAGCTCTCAAATTTGCCTGTGGCAGTTCACTCAAACAGAATGACACTTGGAATAACATGCAGTATTCCTTTATTTTAAGGAAGAGAAATAATGAAGACATTGGAAAAGTCACTGTCTTGAACTGCGGACAAAAAAACAAACCTCACCGGTTTTTACTTTTAGTTCTTTGAAGTCAAAAATGGCAACACCAGTGGTTTCACTTCCAGTTCCAGATGTTGTAGGAACTTAAAAAGAAGAATGGGGATAACAATAAATAATAAATAATACATAATATTGCAAAATAAATAAATACAACCACAATAGCAATGCCACCAAAAATACAGGCCCCAGGAATTCGCAGTGGTATACCTGATCAGAAGCCCACAAGTCAAAGAGAAATTTTGACCTCTTTTCTCAGTAAAAGAAGTGAAACTTGGCTAAACTAGACAAAACCTGCAACTTATTTCCACCGAAGTAAATAGCAAAATTGCTGCTGAATACAGAAGAGCAGTAAGCCGAAAGGAAGCTGAAATAGTCATGCTAAGCTGATTTCAGCAGAAATATCATACAGAGTATAGAATGAGACCCCTTCTCCTCCTGCTTTACCTGCAATAAGTGGCTTGAGGGGCACAGTGACTGGCTTCCCTTTCCCAATAGGAGCATTGACATAATCCAAGAAGTCTGACATAGGGCTGGACGAATAGAGGTTGGCAGCTTTACAGGTGTCCATTACAGACCCACCTCCAACAGCAACATAAGCATCAAACTCTCCCTTTTTAGCAAATGTAATGGCATCCAGGAAACTTGGAAAAAAAGAAAAGCTTTCCAATTAGTAAGGAGCAAAACAGCACATACAGAAACTAACTATTAAGACCAGCATACAGGTCGCAAGGGAGTGTTTAAGCAGCTGCATGGCATGCTATAAAAGCCAAGGCACTACTTGGAGAAGCATGTTATCAGTACCTCTGGTCTGTTGGTTCCACCCGGACATTATCATACATCTGAAAGTTTATACCGTATTTTGCCAAGGAATTCAATACTGCATTTACAGGAGGGAGCTGGGAGAGGTTTTTATCTGTCATCAAACAAACTCTTTTAGCACCAAGATTCTGCAGGTCCTACAATAACAATGAAATCAAAAAACTGGTATAAAATCATGAACTAAACTATTTAAATACTAATCCAAATCAACTGGAACCATTTAAAAATAATACAAAACTCAATCTAAAAATATTTGGTTATAGTTGTAAAATTTTTGAAACAGGATCAGCTAAAGGAAAAAGAGGATTAACCACATACATATAGGATGCAGAAAACAGCATAAAGAATAAGGGTGACCAACTTATATAGGTGAAGTCTTATGACAGAAGAAAACTAATGATAAAGATGTTGAACAAGTGAAAACCACATGGAGCTACTTAAGACTACAATAAAATGTGAAATATTTTCTTGAAGTATTTTTTACCTACACAATTTGTGTGACATAAAAAGCTTTGTACACAGGTTAGGTCTCCTCTAACTGCCTACCAATGCACAGCATCAAAATCTTCAAAATTTAAGATTGAAGATTAATTGAGGAAAAATCAAAATAAGGTAGCAAAAAGAAGTAAAATACTACTACATGCTAACCATTGCTAAATTAATTGTCACAATAGCTACTGAATACATGCAATTCTAAATAATCCTAATGCTGTTTAAAAACAAAAGTTCTAACTTCATTTACTATCTATTAATTTACTTCACAAATTTGCAAAGAAAAGAGAACTGTTAATGCCATAAATGCCAGGAAGAGAGGAAAAAGTGATAAATGAAGAAGCCCAATGACAAAAGCAAACTGGAACAATGTACTCGGGTGAATCATCTCACACTGCTGAAACAAAAACTATACATTTTCACAGTGCAAACTTAGAATATCCACCTAATTTAATGGAAAGTCTCTGATTCACTTTAATGAGCACTAGAAGAGACAGAAGTGTTCTTGAGAAAATCCCGGTGAGTCACCAGGATTCGAAGCTTTTTGCATTAAATTCCCGGTCAGAGAAAAATATTCTTGTATAATCCTGGTAAATCATCAATGATCTCCTTATCCACTAAGCTGCATTTCATGTGCTCACTTTTACCACAGCAACATTGATGTAACATGCTTCTGTTCTGTAAAGAGTATTTTCCAACCTTTTTTACACTTACATATGTGACTACACTGACTGCAAAGCAGTATTCAGGCACACCATATATAAGTTTTCCCTTATAAAATGGATTGATAGCACAAGCAGCCCTTTAGAAAATAACTCTTCACCAGTGACGGGCTTACACTATGGGAGCTTACCATGCCAATCTCTTTAGTAACTCCTTCTCCATATCGGATGTTTGAAATGGCCATCTACCAAAAAAAAAAAAAAAAAAAGAAACAAAGAAAGAAAAAAGTATTTTTCTGGAAAACTTGAGAAATGCATCTAGTCCCAAGCAGTCAAAGGGAAATACAAATATTTACCAACATAAACATTTGTTAAATGACATATTTGTAAGTATAAAAGATAGCGCTTTCAAATCAAATGTATTTTATTATTCAATCTACCTCAAATGCATAGTCTGTATTTCCCAGGGTCGGCCGCTCAGGGACTAGAATGGAAATGAAACAGTAAAATTAGGGAACAAAAAGTGACTTTAATCTGTATCTCAATACTACAGCTGACAGATTCCTTTGATTTTAAAATCACTAATGCATTTGCACAGGTCATCTTGGCTTGTTTGGGTAACAGTTGCCCATTTCGACCCTTGTTGTTTGCGAGATTAAATGATCCAAGTACTTGACTTGATTCATATAAGTCAAACCAAGTGTGTTTTTTTCCTTCTTTCAAGAATTAATTCTTTCCTGTAAAACCTGAGTAACTCAGCACGAAGTCTGCATAAGAATTTGTCTGCAGTCTGCAAAGACCAGAGCAGCACATACCAAGTAGCACTGATTATCTTCAGAGCATACAGGCTGCTACATACAGGTTGAGAGGAGTTACAAATGTGCAGGGGCTACAAGATAACCTTCAGAACAACTTTTAAGACAAATTCAGGAGACATCCTCCATCTGCACATGGATAGAGAACATCTTTTGTATATGTAAGAGTGACACTAACAGGTCTTTACACTTTTTAATTCTGCCTAGTTGTGAACTTGCAGCTGAAACTGAATTGCTTGCTTGAAAATTAAGAAACTGCTGCATTGCTAATAATAAACAGAGTTTTAATAAGGAGCAGTGAGTTGCTATCAACTTCATTCAGTAGAAGAGAGAAGATATTTATAAGGATAGTATTTCAGTCACATCCCCTCCCTGCCATGTCATTCTTACATGAATTACCACAAAACTCTCAATTTCTTACATATCTTGATTTTGCCCCAAAGTGGAACAGACTACATGAACTGAAACAGCCCATTCTTCTCCAAGAAAAGATCAGAAGAGGCATTCTGCTCTTCCAGCTGAAGTCATGCCTTCTGTCTGCTATATTAATTGAAAATATGCAATTTGGATTCAGATAGAATGAGCGAAGCCATGATAATGAGTCTTACTGACACGCTGGCGTGCACCGAAGCACTGACCCACAACAGTAACAGATAGATGTATTAAAATCCTTTATGCACTTTCTATTCAAGCTCAGGCCAGCTGCTATCAGCTCTTTCATTGCTGTCACTTGCCAAGCTGTACATGTTTGACCTCTCTTGGAGTTTGAGTCTGCTGTACTCTCAAGTCATTAGTTTGACAGGCTCAGAATATGTCAAAGCCATTTACTCTCTTGCTTTCTAATACTACAATAGATGCTCTGCTGTTATATTCTTGAGTGAAACTTAACTTTCAGGAAGAATCTTACTGGGTTGAAAATTCCACTATTTGCTTGAACACTACCAAGAAACAAAACAAACCTTTTTTGCCTGCTACAGTCACTGTTAAATTAGTTTCCACGATTTAGAGACTTACTGAACTGATGCCATCTTGCTACATTATAGACTCAACTGCTGTCTAAAACTTTCAGAGAGGGTTTTTAATTAAGACTTCTATTTAGTACGAATTGACTGAGTAGGTCATCAAGCAGACAAGCAGAAGAATGAGATTCCATTTCTCAGCTGTGCTATTGTTTTGCTGTATGATGATCTTGGGCAAAACAAATACCTGCACATATATATGGCTTTTCCATATGTAAAATGGCAATGGTAATTCTTTAAAGAGTGTCTTAAGTAAAGCAGGTGAAACCAAGAAACTCAGAATAACACACTGCTGAAATTATGGCCTGAAACACTAATTTTTATTGGATCTGGATATTGACCAGCACACGGATAGCTATTCCCATAGCCTCCCTACAGCCATTGCAAACAGAAATTCCTTCCAGGGTGAAGCAGCACAACTCTCCTGCTCTTACTCCACAACCCTGGCCTAAGTGGGCTACGTTCTCAGGGCTAATTGTACAAAACCCCTATGAAGATCATACCCCCCAAGCCAAAGCGGACCTTTATGAACAGATCCGTTTTATCTGTATCACTTCCTGTTACTTTCCCAATGTAATAAATGTGCATTTTTCCCCTCAAAAGCAGATCTTGAGATGACCCTGGTGATGACAGCAGTAGTACCAGCCAGAGCAGGTTTCTGACCAACTTGACTCATAATAAAAGCAGGGAGGGACAGGATGCATTGGTTGTGGTTTATGTGAAAACAATAAATCTCTCCAACAATAACCACTATAACTGTACAGCTGGAAAATAACAGAGTGCTTACCTTATCCTATAAATCGCTCTCTTTCCTACCTGCTACCTGCACCATCTGCCCATGTTACACTGGTATGTTTGGCTCTACAGGACCACGGTCTCCTACAGACTTGGAGACATAAATCAAGTCTTACCTTGGGAATAAGTGTGGGAATGGCTCGGGCACCGACATCTAGGTAAAAGAAAACGGCATAGTTAGAGGGGAAAACTAAAGCAGAAACACAAATCTGTCCTTGCCCAAGTGTCTTGTGTGCACCCGCTCTCCATGCCCAGCCCCAGTGAGGCCTGCCAGCACATCCTGGCGCTGTGAGGAGGCCTGGGCCACCGTGAGGAGCAGCAGCCTGACGGCTGGGGTCCCATCGGCAGGAGAGCACGCATAGGCCCTGGTAGCCGGCCTACGGGGGTACCCGTGTGAAGCGGGAGGTCAGCGCTAGGCAGGAGCACTGAGAAACCCCCACGGCGGCCACCGGACCTCGCCCCCGCCCCACTGCCGGCACCTGCCCATAAAGGGAGGGAACCCAGCGAGCGGCCCCGCCAGGCTCCAGCTCCAGCCCCGCCGAGGCGGTGGTTCCCATGGGCCGGCCCGGCCCGGCAGCACTCACGCGGCCCTCTGCAGCTGCCGCAGGAGGCGGACCGCCCGCTCCCTCCCGGCCGCCATCGCCGCGGCTCTGGGGGCAGGAGTCGGGGCAGAGCCATCCGCAGCACCTCCTCCCGGGGCGGGCCCCGAGGCTGCGCTGGCTCCCGCCCGCTCCCCGACCCCGGTGTCAATCACACGGGCACCAAAGCCTGACTGCTGCGAGCGGCGTTCTAGTTCAGCTCCCGCAGCCAGCGCTCCTGCGATAACCGAGGGTACCCCAACTGCAACTGCAACCCACACCTGTTCTGAGGACGCACCCGGCGTGCCCTACGGAAAGAATCAGCGGTCTGGAAAACAACTTTTCCCACTTATCCAAACACTTTTTGCCTATCTGCTTACACTGAAGGCCTAGTATCAGTGGGTTGTGCCCGCAAGACCATTTGTGTCACCAGCAAGTCTGAAGCAGCCTGTTGTAGTGGTGCAGTCTGCTCTGCACAGTGGTGAGGAACATTTTAAGAGGCAAAGAACACATCCTAAGCAAAGCCCATAGGTTGAGAACTATAGTCAGTCTGTCAAAGACACCCAAATCTCTTCAGCTCCAAGGTGTATGTATCCCTTCTACCCTCAGCTACTGCCTTACAAAGAGGTTTTGCTTTTTGCTCATGCTGCCATCCTACTGAACTGAGTAAGACAACAGAACTGCAACAGGACCTTTTTCAAAAACTCTTTTGCAGCAAAATACTATGACAATACCACTCACGAGTTTACTACTTGCAAGTTTGAGAACTTAATTTACTTCAGATTGCTGGAACTTGTTTTACTTCCCCTCTTACCAAGAATGGCCCTAGGAAACAGCATCTGTCCTGTAGGTAAACCACACTTTGGGCCAGCAAACTGTGTATTCTTTTATTTCAAGTGTACAGAAGACATTACAAAGTCAAAAAGAATAATAAGCAGAAGTCTGAGATTACTAAGCAGTTTGAGACCAGAAAAACACTGTGAAACGATTTCCATTAAATGAGAGATTACTATTAATACAAGGAGAAACTCAAGTTTTAACTGCTGTTCAACACAAGTTTCTAATTCAATGGCTGGTCACCAGCTTTGACTTTGTTTTTTTTTTTAATTTTACTCAACAGAACTCTCTAGGTAACCTGTACTATTTCTTAGGCTCTGCAATAAACCTTACAGTAAGTTCTCACGTTCCTTCTGTAACTGAGCCCGGTACAGAGCTGAGCAGCAACGTTGATTTACAGAGCAAGAGCTCCACCATCAGGCCACCTGCCCTGAGCAGAGCCCAGCTCCCCGTAGCTCCAGTCCTGCCTGGGAATGCTGCAGCCACGGCCAGCCGCGAAGCATTACCTGGTAACATTACCTGACTGTCCCCAGGAAACACCCTGCCTGGAGGAACCCGGGGCTCCTGACACCCTCGACGCACCATCAGTTTCCCCTGGATGCAGAACACAGCCCTCCTTGGCTGCCAGCTAAAAGCCACACGCAGGACATTTTAAGAAAGGCCGGACCACGTTTATTGACAAATAGGTGTGGGAATAGAGCACGAGGCAGGAGGCTGGCAGTGACAGTCCCTTCCCACACCTCAGCAGGAGCAGGCACCCCCAGCTCCGTGCTTCAGGTAGTCCTTCACGCCTTCTTTCTCTTGCTGCCGCCAGTGCTGCTGCCCGCAGGCCGCTGCTGCTGTCGCCGGGCCGCACTCTTCTTGCTGCTGCGCCCAGTCCGCTGCTGCCGGCGGCCACGCTTGCCCCGCTGCGACTGCTTCTTGCCCTTGGCGGCGGCCGCCTCGGCTTCCTCCTGGCGCAGCTGCTTGTTGACAGCACGGGTGATGTCGAGGACTGGCTTCTTGCTGCCCATATCCTTCAGTAGCTCCAGCTGCCGGCTGCGCTCCGCCGCCAGGTTGCCCAGCAGCGGCTCGAAGCGGCGCTTCCTGCTGCCGCTGCGGGATGGCGGCTCCGCCGGCTCCTTGGGCAGCCGTGGCTGGAAGCGGCCGAGCGAGGCAGTGGAGACGCGAGCGACCCGGGCGACGTGGCTCAGCTCCTCCTTGCTCTGGTGGCCGGTGGGGTGGAGGGGCGCGGCGGGGACGGCGGCCCCTGCCCGGTGGGCCCGGGCCAGGTTGCGCAGTCGATTCAGCTCATTACGCGCCACCCGCTCCCGCTTCTCCCGCCGCAGCCGAGCGAACTGGTCCTCCTCCGGGTCGGCGCCCGCCGGCACCTCCGCCAGCCAGGCGCGGGCCGGGTCGCCGCCGGCCCGCCGGTAGCCCCAGCGCCGTCGCCACTCCTTGGCCTGCTCGTCCCACACCAGCGAAGTCCGCTTGCGCCGCCGGATGCCCTTCAGCCGCGCGAACTGCTCCCACCGCGTCGGCGGCTTCGGTCGCGGCGGCGGCTTCTCCCGCGGCAGGCGGAAGGTCGGCTCGGGCAGCCGTGCCACCAGCGGTCCCCCCGCTCCGCCGGCGCGTTCGGCCGGCAGCTCCCACAGCTGGGCCACCAGCAGCTGCGTGTTGTCGCGGGCCAGCGCCAGCAGCTGCGCCTCCCGCTGCGGGCCGGCCCCGCGCAGCCCCGCCGCCGGCGGCGGATTGCGGTCCAGCGCCAGCAGGTTACCCAGGTCGAACTCCAGTTCCAGCTCCTTCTCCACTACCACGCTCCGCCGCTTCTCCGCTTCCTGCTCCTCGGCGGCCGCCAGCACCTCCTCCACCCGCACGGCCGCCATAGCGGCGGTCAGGCCAGGCCGCGCCGCTCCCACACGTGCGCGTTGCTCCAACCGGGAGACTCCGGAACTGCAGCAAAGCCCTTCCCGGTCACCGCGCCGGAAAGCGCCCACCGCGCGGGGAATGGCGGTGTCCGGCGGGACGGCTCGGTGCAATGCCTGCCGGGAAATGTAGTCCTCTCAGCGCCTGGGGCTGCGTGGTTGGAGTGGAGATGTGTGGGAGCTGTTACTTGCAACGGGCTCTCCCTGGGCCTTCTCCCGAGTTTTTCCATGGGTTTGGGGGCTTTTTTGGTAGCGTGTCGTTATGTGTGACAGTCACTGGTGTGGGACAATGCCTGCAAGCGCTGGTGGCCGGGCCAAAACTACAGTGCTGGAGGGCAGCTCCCGATAGAGCGAGGCAGACCGTGTGGGTGAGCCCCCCCGCAGCGGAGGGAGAGGGCGGACAGGGATAGTGACCAGTGAGGTGACAGTGCCTGCATCCCCGGGTTAGCCGGGTCAGAGATACCGCCGTGCTATTTATAAACAGACAGGCTCTGGGAGTCCTACACAGTAATCTGGCTTATATGGCTATGACATTCTGAGCTGATTGTGGGCAGAACCACATGCAGCCTGGCCTTGAATGCCAACCTTGGGATGCCGCATCCACCACCTCTGTGAGCAACCTGTGCCAGGATTTTACCCCCCTAATTGTAAAGAATTTCTTCCTCATGTCCAGCCTAAATCTCCCCTCTTCCAGTTTAAAGCTGTCACACCTCATCCTGTTGCTGCAGGCCCTGCCGAAGCATCTCTCCCCAACTTTCTTATAGGCCCATCTTAAGTGCTGAAAGGCTGCTCTAAGGTCTCTCTTGAGCCTTCTCTTGTCCAGGCTGAAAAAAAACAACTGTCTCAGCCTTTCCTCACAGGAGAGGTGCTCCAGCCCTCTGATCATTGACACCTGGGTCAGGGCAATACCAGGTACAGCTACAGGCTGGGCAGAGAAGAGATTCAGAGCAGCCCTGTGGAGAAGGACTTGGGGATGTTGGTCGATGGGAAGATGAGCGTGAGCCTGCTTTAGTGCGTGCTCACAGCCCAGAAAGCCAACTGTATCCTGGGCTGCATCAAAAGGAGCGTGACCAGCAGGTCAAAGGAGGTGAT